>JAUTBQ010144400.1:24416-98594 GCA_032361185.1 Lepetodrilus ovalis | reverse complement strand
GTTCGTTTTAATAATTGTAAAATGATGGGGTTACAATTTGAAAAATGTAATGAGTTTTTGTTAGCTGTAAGCTTCAGCAAATGTGCTCTCAACTATTCTTCTTTTTACCAACTCAAGCTTGGTAAAACAGCATTTAATAGATGTAAATTAGTCGAAGTGGATTTTACTGAATGTAATCTAAGAAGTTCAATTTTTGATAATTGTGATTTAGAAAGAGCACTATTTGAAAATACGAATATTGAAGAAGTAGATTTTCGTTCTTCGTACAATTACGTAATTAACCCTGAAATCAATAAAGTTAAGAAGGCCAAATTTTCTTCACCTGGTTTAATCGGTCTTCTATCAAAATACGACATTGAAATATATTAAATATGCACGTTAGAGAACAATACATGTACGTATAATTTATGGCAATTCGTCACGGAAATAGTTAACGGGTGTGACTTTTCCTATAGACTCGTTGGCAGAGGAATAATGCAGCATTAATTAGCAAGGATGGCAAAAGTTGGAAACCTACGCTGAACTGAAAGAATTGGCGGAAAATTTGCATTTTCAAGTGCAAAAACAGAAGAGTCTTCGCGATTTGACTGATGACATGATTGATATGCCTCTCATAGAACTCATCAACGGATATAACAAATTACCTTATTGTTTCACTCTACAAAGCTGTTATGGACATTTCGTCTACAACGGTCAAAAAGATACTAACGGCCTTGAATCCTTACCGGCGAAAGGTATCATTGGCACAATAGAGTATAGGATCGCCTACATTGCCTTTTGCATTGAGAATAATCATTTGGGAAGAAAGCTCTTTGAGGCTTTTAAGGGCATCACCGCTATTGATCCGGAAAACGTCCAATTTTGTTGTGCAGAATGGTTCTGGAAAAAACAGGTCAATTCTTATGCATTACAAGTGGAACCAGATAGATTTAAACACAAAGATACAGCAAGAGTTGGTTTCAAGGAAGCGCGAGTCATTGAAAATATACGAAATGAATTTTTTATTCGGCTTGATGAATTACTTGGAAATGCGGAGCTAAAATGAAGTCGACTACCGCCGCAAAATGCATCTTGCTACTTTTTGTTCGGACAATAACCAATGAAAAATAACTACCAGGTCATAGTGATAGGAGCGGGTATTGCCGGTCTTGTGGCGGCATATGAACTGCGTAAAGAAGGAATTGATGTTGTCATTCTGGAATCTTCCGGCAAAAGTGGGGGGAGGATGGCCACTGAAAAGTATCATGATACCATCATTGATACTGGCGCTCAGTTTTTGTCGAGCGGCTATTCTATTATTTCGGGTTTGATAAAAGAATTAGAGATTGAATCCGAATTTGCACCAACGAGTCCTTATTGCAGTATCGTAAAAAATGGGAAGCCCCATACGTTCAGATACGATAAGCCCTTTTCCCTGTTATTCAGTGGGCTGCTTGGTGTAAAAGAATGGTTGTATTTTGGGATTAAAGGGAAAAAATTATACCAGAATACCAAATTATTACCTGTAAATGATTATTCAGCCTGGCATCAGTATGATGATCAAAACTGTTTTGAATGGGCCAATAACTATTATGGAACAAAAATTACAGATTACATCATTGAACCAATGCTTGAGGCATTCTATTTTCAACGGCCAGAAGAAACATCAAAAGCCTTGTCGATGGCTCTTAATAAAATTGGGTATGAAAAATCAAAAACAATGACACTGACAGGAGGCATTGCATTGCTGCCTGGTAAATTATCAGAAAAATTAAAAATAATTTACGATTCATCCGTTGAAAATATTGTGGTAAACCACCATGTTGTGACCGTTAATACCGTCGACCGGGAATACAGATCACAAAAAGTAATATTGGCAACACCGGCACCTGTCGCCGCAACAATCTTTGAACAACCAAATGAACAGGAAAAGAAATTATTGGCAACTCAATATAGTTCAACGATAAACATCAGCATTGGATTGAGAAATAAGCTTTCCGGTAAAAATAATTCTAAATTCTATGGTCTTTGGCTGCCAGGGAGAGAACGAAAATATATAGCGGCCATCTCTGTTGAATCGAGAAAAAGCAGGGACAGGGTAGTAACCGGCGAACTGCTGCATGTTATGCTGTCAGGTAGTGCCGGAAAAAAAATGATAAATCTGAGAAAAGAGAAAATTACAGAATTGATTTTAGAGGAAATAAGTACGTATTTCCCTAACATTACAGATAATATAACTTTTATCAAAATTACCCGCTGGCCTTGTGCTGAACCTATGTCTTGCCTTGGTCGCAGTAAAAATATTAATGAGTATCGGGCAAAAACAGCAGATAACAATAGAATATTTTTAGCAGGAGACTATATGGGAATGCCCTTTACTGAGGGGGCTGCTGAGTCAGGCAAGTGGGCTGCTGCTAAAATACTCTCTGAAGAAATCAGGGAAAAACCATGAATGATATTTACATAGCATTACTCATTGGAATTATAGCAGGAATAATTGATATTATTCCGATGATTATTCAAAAGCTGGACAAAAATGCCTCCCTATCAGCTTTTGTTCATTGGGTTGTGCTGGGCTTGATTATTCCATACATAAACTGGGAGATCCAATCCTGGTTCAAAGGAATAATTATAGCATTGCTCACAGCAATCCCTATTATGATAATTGTATATCAACAAGACAAGAAAGCCTTAATCCCAATGACTATATTCTCGATTATTTTAGGTGCTGGTATTGGCATGGCCGGGGCAAACTATATTGGTTGAAGGATGAATGAACTTAATAAACAAATAACAAACGTCCGTATGCTAAAAGAGACCGGAAGCTGGCTGTATTGCAATAAATTTGACAAAACCGTTGGTTATTTATGCTACTCGACTTATCAAAGTTTTAGCCTTGAATTCTTCTGTAACTGTGGGAATTCAGGATCATTTAACTTAGAGTATGGTTTTAATGGAAAAATTGAAAATCGTAATCAGTAACAGGAGGCTTCCAAAATGGAATTACACGTTTATCTTGCATTTGTTGTTGCCACTGCAATTATGATTGCATTACCAGGGCCGAGTGTATTGTTAACAGTTGCCCATAGTATTTCATTCGGTTGGCGACATGCTTTAGCAACTGTTGCGGGGGAAACAATGGGGATCGCCGTACAACTTATAGTCGCTGCAATTGGTCTGACCTCATTGCTGAATACTGTTGCACAAGCATTTGAATGGCTCCGTTGGGCCGGAGCTGTATATCTTGTTTATCTTGGGATCAAGCAATGGAGAAGTGCAAGGAAACCTCTGGAACTTGACACTTCGTCGGCATCTAAAAAAAATCTATTTCTTCAAGGACTGATTATCACCATTCCGAATCCCAAGAGCTTAATCTTCATTGCTGCATTTCTTCCTCAATTCATCGATACGGCACGTCCTCTTGGATTGCAACTGACTATTATTGTAGCAACATTTTTGGTGATTACATTTATCGTAACATCGGTTTGGGCGGTGGTCGCAGGAAATGTGGGAGGCTTTTTGCAGAGTAAGCGGGCCTTTCAATCAGTCTCACGGACAGCAGGAGGTTTGATGGTTACAGCCGGGGTGGGGCTTGCCCTGGCTCGCCGTAGTAACTGAATAGTAACGAATAATTAAAGACAATCCTAAATCACAAAGAGAGGAATAAATCATGATAGCCTACTGTGGAATGAATTGTTCAAAATGCGAGGGTTACCTGGCAACTAAAGAAGACAACGATTCCAAAAGGGAGAAAGTGGCTGCAAAGTGGAGCATCCAATACAATTCTGATATTAAACCAGACCAAATAAATTGTTCCGGTTGTAAGTCTGAAGGGGTAAAATTTTTTTTCACAGAAAATATGTGTCCAATCAGAAAGTGCAATATTGAAAAAGGGACACAAAATTGCGCTGAATGCAGTGAATATAAATGCGAAAAATTAACAAAATTTATTGAAATGGCGCCTCCTGTTGGACAGGCGCTTGAAAAACTGAGAGACAAGTAATTGGGTGTAAATCCATCTCACAGTCTTAGCTGTCGACCTCTAAATGCTAAAGACATTCCAAGTATCTGTACTTTTCCACAGAATGAAGACGAATTATACTTCTTCTCTCCAAAGGCATCATACCCATTGATGTCTTTACAATTAGAGACAGCAATCGTTAATCGATCAGACCCTACAGTGGTAGAGTTCGACGGAACCGTTGTTGGTTTTGCAAATTTCTATCGCTGGAAAATGGGTGGTGAATGCTCAATAGGCAACGTTATTGTTGCTAAACATGCTCGTGGAGTTGGCGTAGGACAATACATAATTGAAGAGATGATCAGAATTGCTTTTTCGAAATATCAGGCAACAGGTGTGATTATCTCCTGCTTCAATAAAAATATTGCTGGTCTCTTGCTGTATCCTAAAATAGGGTTTCAGCCATACGCAATAGAGGAAAGAGTTGATAAAAAAGGGAGTCGAATTGCCCTTATTCACATGCGTTTGTCAAATATATTTCCAAAAGAATAAATATGATGGGGCTGTGCGTCCAGCCATTATGTGTCAAAATAGAAAACAGAATGAGAGCAATTAATATCCACAAAAGAGTTATTCACCAACCAAAAGAAAAAATATCAGCAATTCTTGACACCCTATCCACAAAGAATGATCAGTTATGGCCCGTAGAGGAATGGCCACCAATGATTTTCAGGAAAGGATTGAAAGAGGGCTCAATTGGAGGCCATGGGCCTATCAAGTATTCGATTCAAAAATATATTCCTGGAAATTTGATTGAATTCAAATTTATGAAACCTGAAGGGTTTGTGGGGATGCATAAATTTGAAATTACGGAAATAGAAAAAGATGAAATTGAAATAAAACATACAATAAATATGGTGGTTTCAGGGCAGGGAATACTTACCTGGTACATTGCAATTAAATGGCTTCATAATGCTTTGATCGAAGATTGTCTGGATAAAGCTGAGAACCTTTTTTGGGAAAATAAAACGAAAACTAAATGGAATTTATGGGTAGTCTTTTTAAGAAGGTGTTTAAAAAAAAGGAAAAAGTAGCTGGATAAAAAGCGACTGTCTTGTGCCATATAAATCGCATTATTTTTATGATTGCAGGCAGGGTTGTGTGGCCTGTTGGCTTTGCTATGATGCTGGGGCAATTTGTCGGTGTCTGGGGAAGCTCGCATTGCCTTTTTATAATTGACCCCCAATATTCACGGTGGATAGTGGTTACGATGTGTTTGGGGATGTTTGGAAAGCACTCATTTTCTATGGGATGGTTTTGACTCGTATTGTGAGTTCTTTAATATGAAAGAAGATAGTGATCAAAAAATAGCCCGTATGATATTAGAGTTTGGCTCTCTGGAGACAAAACTGGTTCTTGAAGTAGGATGCGGGGATGGCAGGATAACATCTTTACTTGCGGGTAAACCGAAACAGTTAATTGCTATTGAACCGGATGAAGAAAAAATCAGAGAAGCGCGAAAAAAAGTCAATGGAGTAGATTTTCAGGTGGGCAGTGGTGAGTTTCTCGAATTTTCTGATAACTGTTTTGATGTCATCATTTTTACTCTTTCCCTCCATCATCAAGATAGCAAAGTCGCTCTAAGTGAGGCAGGAAGAGTACTTAAAGAAGACGGGAATATTTTAGTAATAGAGCCAATTGGGGAGGGTGAGATTGAACAGGTGTTTGCCTTGGTTAACGACGAGAAAGAGGCAAGGCTGGAAGCCCAAAAGGCTATCAACGAAAGTGGTTTTATTATTGAACGGTCTGAAATGTTCAACGCAAAGTGGATATTTGAGGATAAGGACGAATTGTGTCAGGGGCTCTTTGATCATTATGAACTACCCTGCGATGATACGATTGTCGCGCAGATCTGCAAGTTACTCGGAGCCAAGATAGAATTTTGCCCTATCACTCTGACAGATATCATGATTATACAGTCTTTAAAATTGGTTGAGTGTTAAAATAAATGTGGCATTACTGACAGTTTAGCTATATCTGAATCAAGATTTCCGTTCTTAATTCTGGTGGATTCAAAGTTTTATGCCAATGAATAGAAACATAATATGCTCACTGTTTATTTTGCAGAAAAGAAATTGGAATCTCTGGTCAGGATTACATCAATGAAAAGTGCAGAACTGCTAGATGCGTGTTCAGATTTTATTAAAAAAATCCCTGATAATCTCAATTATATTACACCATCTAAATTGAAAGAAATTTTAGATGAGTCTCCGGAACGGATTTTTATTTTGGATGTTAGAAATACGGAATCCTACAACGAATCACATATCGAAGGGGCAGTAAATATATGTATTGATAATATTTTTCAGGAGGGTAACATCTCGAAGATCCCGACAAATAAGCAGGTCGTTGTATGTTGCGGGATAGGACATGTTGCCAGTCAGATACTAACTCTGCTGCAACTTCTCGGTTATGATGCTATGGGTTTAAAGTATGGTATGGGGGTATCTACTGTGGCGGGTGAGGTGCAAAAGGGGTGGGTGGAGCTTGGCTATCCGGTAATATCTTAAGATCAATACAAATAAAACATTTATCAAGTTTAATGATTTTTAAAATATTACAGAATACTCCCCTGTGCATTTTCATTCAATTCGTTATTCATTTTGTGCTGGGCCTGTTTCTTTCACGTGTTTGTTTAGTTTCTTTTTGGGGATAATAATGACTGAAGACGGATTTAAAAGTGTCCAGAGAAAGCAACATGGTAATTGCTATTGTGAGAAAAGTTCTGTGGGGAAAATTTTAAGTGATATTTAATCCAAGACAGATAATACACAGGCTTTCCTGCGTTACCCTCATGTGTTAATCATCCAACGGTGGCTCTTAAAAATGGTTGAACTTTGAGGGTAAGCAGGAAATAAAAACTATTTTGTAATCATTCGTGCATTGGCTGGTTGCACAGGACGATTATTAGGATGGTGCAGAACATGTACAAATTGATCGAGTTGTTTTTGAGAAATTGATACACTATTTTTCAGCACAACCCAACGAACCCCTTCTGTACACGGCGGAGTGGTCAGAGAACCATTAAAACGATAGTAGTCTTTATCAACCGGCATAAATTGATTTGCATTTACCTGGCTGGTGAGTTTGTTTTTATCGCCATTTTTTTCAGGCATTTGACTCCAAAGGTCAGCGATAGCTTTATTTTCTTTATCAACTTCGTACATGATCGCTACCACTGCTAATTCACCATTAGCAGATGAATGAACGCAGTGCCCTTCCATGGGAAATGATTTGTTGTCTATGGTATTTTCACTTGGAGAATGAAAATGACATTGCAGCAGATTAAAGTCAATGCCATCAATGTTTACAGAGCTTCCTGTAGAAAAGTTAGCCTGGATCGTGTGGCCATTATTTAATATTTCAGCAGCAGTGGCTGAATAAGAAAACTTTAGAGCTGGCAAATCGGCTTCAAGAAAATCCGTAAGATTAATAGGAGATTGATTAACACCACTATCACAAGTAGCATATGTCTGGTCAAGTTTTCCCCAGTTTTCAGGGCTTTCGTCACCTGAATATCCCCAGTGGGCACCACTTCCTGCAAATGAGTTTCCAGTTATAAGAACTGCTCCAACAACAAATGGAATAATTTGTTTTTTCATTTTTTCCCCTCTCTGAAATAGTGAATAATTATTACCTGAAAAGTAACCGCCTTCTCAGGTATATTTGAGCTGAATCAATAATGATTCAACTTACTCCCTTACTTGTGTTTTCATATGTCAGCAAACGACATGTATCTGTAGCCCCGGGCATTTGTAGCAATTAGAATAATGAACAGTTGTGGGCTTGAAAAAAATGGCCAGGGTTATTTGGAAAACCGTTGTTCCTGGACTCAAATGGATACAATTGTCTGCTTTCAGGTTATTTTAATATTGGAAAAATCCGAATCGTGTCGATCTTATAGAATCCAGAAAATTCTTTCTCAAAAAATCCCAGGTCAATCACTCAGGGGAGACGACATAGCTCACGTCTTCGATCAAAGGTATTTTGAGTCGTTTTCTGGAAGGTTCTTTCCGGGAACGATTCCCATCTCATCCGGGGGGCATGTAAAATCGCCAGAAAATGTGAATATTTTGCTATGTTCTCACAATTTCTGCGATCTATTATACTTTATTTTTCCAATATTTCAAGCTGTTATCCATTCTTAGGGGGCGATTATATATAATGGTACGGTAGCGATTGTTACGCAGATCAGGACTGGATTCAAAACAAATGAGAAATTAGATAGTTAAGAGATCCGGTTTCTATGTCGTCACCAGATAAATAGTATGGAATTATTTATACAGATAATCATCTACAAAAGCAGTAACTGACCCATTATGATTTCAAAAATAAAATCTGGATCTTCTTGTTTTTTATGGGAGGTTTCGTGTTTGTTGTCGCTAATCTGTATTAGAGATAATTGTATATGAATACAAGTTGTTAAGTAGCGATGAGATGGCAGATTTTATATTCACGGTTCCATTTATAAAGTCAACGTGACGGTATGGGGTTATGGAAAAAAGGGGTGGGATATTTTTGTGCTTTATGGTTTAAATAAAGTGGCAGGCATACGCTTGTATCTTATAAGGAGGAGAAAATGATGAACTTTTTTAAAAGTAAATCATCTTTGATGTTTGTGCTGTTTCTGTATACTTTTTTGTTGAGTGCTATTTTGCTTTATATTCGTTTTCCTGCGGAAAAGGTAAAGTTGTTTTGTGAAAACAGCCTGGAGCAGTTGTTCACCGGAACAGATTGTAATATTGAAAATATTCGTTATAGATTTCCATTTAGTTTTGTTGCTGATAATATACGAATTAACAGTAACCTGGCGACAAAACAGGAACTTCTTACAGTCGATCACGTTTTTGTCAGCCCGGATATTTTTGCTCCAGCCTCACATTTTGGAACAAGAATTGATGCTTTTGGTGGGGAGCATAGTTTTACCCTGAACGTTGATAAGACTGAAAAAGAATTTACCATGAATGATATTCTTATAAAAGATCTTGACCCAACCCGTATCCCATTATTATTCAATGCCACCGGGCGTAAAATAACAGGAATTATTGCAGGGAAGGGTGAGTATCATGGTTTCTGGAAAAATGGTAAGTATAGTGCCGATGGAAAAGGGAGTGTCACCTTGCTTAAAGGTAGCTTTGGTTTATTGTTGCCTATATTGTCACTCAATACAATTGATTTGAAAGAATTTACCACAGATCTTGAATTGAAAAATAAACAACTGCATTCTAATAATGGAAAATTTAATGGCAAAGAGTTGAAGGGAGTTTTTTCAGGAACCCTTGGGTTGCAATCAACCTTAAAAGCTTCGGTACTTTCTTTTGATGGAGAACTCGAGGCTCTACCGGATCTTTTGAAAAATAGCAAATACGCCCAAAGAATGGTCATTCAAACGAAGAGGCAGCATAATCGAACGACATTTCCTTTCCATTTGCAGGGGATTGTGCACAAGCCAAGTTTTCGCTTTGATATCTAAAGAATTATGGCTTTCTTGAAGAATTACTTTCTTATTCCACTCTTCGTTGCTAGAAAGTTTTTTTCCTCCAAATAGTAGTCATATGCCTGCGGCAAAATTCTTATTACGCTTCGATTTGGAAAGAAAAGGCTAATTTTTTAAGGCACTCTTATGTTTAAACGTTCCACCGTAATTGTTTCATTTGTTTTGTGTACTCTATTTTCCATAGGAAGTGTGGAATCTTTTTGTAGATACCTGAATAGTGTGCTGGTGGAAAAAAGCAAAATGGTGACAACAAAGAAGGCAGGTTTGCAGCAGGTTCGACATAAACTTACAGTGTCGAGAAACAAGTTGGACAGAAACACAAAGGGCGAAAATTACACGATAATAAAGAGGAGAGGACTTTTCGGTAAAGAGGTATCAGAAAAGGTTTCAAAAAAGATCGCTGTAAAAGATGCGCCTCCTCTTCTGAAAATGACTAGCATGGATCTTACCCTCTTAGGCACTGTTACAGGTGCGGCAAACGTACAAATGGCAATTATCAAGGATAAGAAGCGGAAAACGCAGGATATTTATTACAAAGATGATACTGTCGGGGGTGCTGTAATAAAAGAAGTGAGGCGAGGAGAAATTGTTCTTAGTATCAGAGGTAAAGATGAAATACTTATTATGGGGGCATTCAGGAGTTCGCCGGAAAAGGCCGTTCTTGAACCATTGGCGATGGCTCAATCGTATACTCGTCAAAAACCAATGGCAAGGAGAATATATGAACAGCCCCCTTCCCTTGAGTCTGAGGGAGTGGTATTGGGAGGGGATGATCCCGAAGCATTTTTTGCCCCCCCACCTTATGTCCCACCATTAGAGCAGGTTGCCCATGGAAACTCAGACTCTGACGTTATTTCTACAGAATGAAACGTGGTCGTTTACCGGATGACGGGGTCATGAAAATCATTGATGAAACAGTTTTCTGACCAAGGCCCCGATATTACAAAGTCCTGTAATATCTTTTAGTTGTGGCTGCAGAAAGTTCTAGCTATTTACTATTTATTGATGTTACTCTTTTTTTATAACGCATTGATGGCAAGAGGATAGTCAGCAAAGTGCTATTAAAAACAAAGGTATCGGAGAATAAATGGAGAAACGGCAATACGTTCGAACTTGTATGGATAAGATGAGAGTGTATATCTGTGATGAAGCTGGTTTTTGTGGTGGTACTCTTAACGATATTTCCCGGTTTGGCATTTGTATCTCAGATATACCCAGAACGATTCATAGTCGAAATGGAAGTTTTGATGCGGTGATAGACGGGGCAGGATACAGTTTTAAGTTACATTTGAAGGAAAAATGGAAGGTTACTGCTAATAGCCAGGCCACAATAGTGGGAGCCGCTATTGATAGTACACCATGGGACTGGGCAGAGATGACTCTGCGTAATGAAATTATGAAAGGATATGTAAAGCGTCAGCCTAGCAGTATTTAATCGAATCAGATTTTACTGTTTTATGCAATGGGGTTTACTTCGTTGTTCCAGGGGGTCTTTGTTAGCTGTTATTAATTAGCAGGAATTATTTTTATCTCATATATCAGTGGCCAGTTTTTTACTGTGAGAAATGTTCGATCACGGATTTTATCATAGGCAATTCCATTAAATACCTGCAAATTTTTGTCTCTTTCTTTGTCAGCAAGAACACCTTCGAGGGATATCCATCCTGTTACTTTTCCATTTTTCGGGTTTATTCGCACGACCCAGTCTCGAGGCCATACATTTGCAAATATTTCTCCATTTATATATTCAAGTTCATTAAGATAATAAATGTTTGTGCCCCTGTCGGAAACCTGTATGGTATGACTGACGGAATAGGTTTGTGGATCAAGGAAAGAGAGAGTATTTGAACCGTTACTCATTATTAAATGAGTTTTGTTTCGGGTAATTCCCCAGCCATCGCCAGGATACTCGAATGTGTGCAAAAGGGAAAAAGAAGTTTTGTCATAAACAAATCCAAGCCCTGCTTTCCAGGTTAATTGGATAATCTTATCATTATAAATACTTATTCCTTCACCGAAGTAACGATCAGCCAGGTCGATTTTTTGTTCAATTAATCCGGTTTCAATATTAAGCCGGTGCAGCGCAGATTTTCCATATAATCCTGTTCCCTCAAATAGATGTCCATCCATGTAGACAAGTCCTTGTGTGAACACCTTCTTATCGTGGGGAAGAGTTCGGACTACTTCAACTGTATACACAGGAGTTTTTGTTTCGATGGTAGTAGTGGTAATAGTCCCGCTGTATGAGCTGGAGCCAGAAAACGACGTTATAAAAAAGCAATAGAGTAGAATTCTTCCTGCTGAGCTCATAATTTGTTTTTATTAGATTTGCTGGTGGAACAGTGGTAACTATTTTGTAGTAATAATTATTTGAGTAGATAAAATTTGTTATGGTTTTTGTGTCACTATTAACATCTCCATAAGTAATAAGGTAATCTATCTACGGGGATAGTCAAAGTGAGGTGGGCAATAAAAAGTGGATGTTTTCTCAAGCTACTCTTGGTTTAATTCATTTCTGTGTGATTTCCATCGTTCTGTTTTGCCTGGTAATCGAATTCTCCAAAATAGAGGGCCAGTAATCTATGCACTGGCAGCCATTAAAAAAGGCCACTTGGGTTGTTATTCCCGTGTGGCCGTTTTCTTATGTGACGAATAATCACCCTTGTGAATGATTGAAGTAAGCGGAATTTCAGTAGAATAGAAAAAATGAAAATAGTTCTTAATTTCATAGGTTAATTTTGATACACTTTCCTTGTAAGTACTAATAATTGTGTGGAAATATGCGGTGATGATTGGCGTTACCTGAGGATAACTTTATGACATTGTATGGAAATATGGGGATGTCTCAAGACTTGGGAATGGATAAAAGGTTGCAGGTGGGGATCCCGGTTAGAACCCTGGCGGCATGTATCTTCCTACTATTGACCCTGATATTTCTCCGGGGAGCCAATGTTGCTCGGGCGACAACTTATTATGTAGATGCTACCCTTGGTAGTGATCATCCTTTTAATTCCGGGACATCAATTGACTCTCCATGGAAAACTATCAGCAGGGCAAATCGCTGTGAAGGTCAGTCTGGTGATAAACTACTCTTTAAACGAGGAGAAGTCTGGCACGAAGAACTGAAAGTTTTTAAATCAGGAGAGCCAGGGAATCCGCTGACCATAGGTGCCTATGGTTCTGGTGAACGTCCGGTTTTTGATGGCACGTATCCGGGTAATATTCAATGGCAAGATTTGGGAGGAGGTATTTATCGCACGATGTCGCCCTCCTGGGATACAGAACCAGGAGTATTGCTCTATGATGGTGTCCCCAAGCCTCCAATAACCACCCTCACTTTTCGTGACTCTGTACCAGCAGTGCTTAATAGTGATGCTATTTTAATTCAGTGCCGGGTTGATGAGAATGGAACCTGTACAAGTGCAGTCTACACTAATCTCTGGGTCACCTCGAAAAAAGGAAATTCTATTTCAGGAATAACTTTTTTTGAGATCGATCCTGATAAAGGACATACTGTTTCAGTACGCCAAAGAAATGCGGAAGGGGTTGAAGAAATCTGGCCTGTATCAGAAAGGCTGTATCTTGAAAATGTGACAACCAGTGTTGACGGTTTAACCCGGCCAGGGCATTGGTATTGGGATGAAGAGAGCAAGTCAGTTTATCTCTATTCTGATCATGCACCTGGTTCTGATGTTGGGGTTGGTTATCTGAACATTGGTATTGATTCCCGGGGACAAGATTATCTTGTTATCGAAGATATTATCCTGCGAGGGTATAACAGTTCTGGATTGTGGCTAAATTATTCAACCGGTTCCATAGTCCAGAATATGTTCATTCACGGAAGTGGTGCAACAGGACATAAGACGGGATTATTGTTGAGTAATTCCGGAAATAATATAATCAGAAACAATAGAGTGGATTCAGTTTTGAGAAGTGGTATTGGTCTCTATGCGCGGCCGCCTGCTGACGGCATTACAATAACCTGTAACAACATCATCACTGATAATATTGTCGAAAACAGTGGTTCCACGGGTATTACCCTGAATACAGATGGAAAAGTTGAGACTATTGCTGCAAATCTTTCCGATAATATTATCGATAATAACAGAATCATAAATTCAAATACAATGTCCTACGATTCTGCCGGTATATATACACTTTGGGTTGGGACAGGTAATGTTATCCGGGAGAACATTATTAAAGATGGAGGCAGTACAGTTTTGCGAAGTGCCGGTATTATGATAGATGGAGGTGTTGTCAATATAAACGGACAGCCAAATAGTGTAGGTATCTATGACAATACCATCATAAACAATTCACTTGGAGGTGTGGTTATTTCAGGATCAGGCCATATTATTAATGGTAATACGCTAAGTTGTAATGGCGTTTCATCCTGGGAAAGCGGACAATTACTTTTTTTTCCAGCTTTTGGTTCTAATGCGGAAAACTGTTCCGTTCACAGTAATTTCATGGGTGCCAAAAACCATCAGAAGCTGGTCACAGTATTGAATGGTATGCCGATTAGTAGTCTTCCCCATGAGATAGATAGCAATATATATAAAACCGTACAGGCCGAATCTTTCTGCTGGAGTCGAAATGAATGCGGAGAACTTCTGGGGATCAATTCCTGGCAGACCGAGTCAGGTCATGATTTTAATTCTACTTTCAATACAGTGGAGTATCTCTCTTTGGGGTGTGATCAGCAGGGATCCCCGGCGACAGTGAATTCTAATAATGATAACGGGCATATTGGGAATTTGCGAGCAGTTTATATGCTTCTTTTGTAGTAATCCTGTACTTTTTCCGAATATATCATTTTCAGGTAACTGAAAATGTTCGCTTTTTGCCAGTATTTGGTTAGAATAAGGATCTATGAATAATGATAATTCTCTGCATACACCTCTTTTTCAGTTGCCTGAACATGGTATTTTCAAGGCCAATGGGCCGGATGACCCTCTGCCTTATTATTACAAACCCTTTGTAGGTTCATTATATCAGAACAGAATTGAGCAGGCACTGTCTCTCTTGACTCCGCCGTATGATTCTATCCTGGAACTTGGTTTTGGCAGTGGTATTCTCCTGCCGTCACTCTGCGCTTTAGGTAAAACTGTTTCCGGTGTGGATTTACAATCTGATCCAAAAAAAATAAACTCTTGTCTAGAAAAGCTTGGGTTAAGCTGCAACCTGATTATGGGAGATGTTGCAGACGGGTATTTTGAAAAAGAAAGTTTTGATTTGATTGTAGCGATATCGATCTTTGAACATATCAGCGACCTTTCCCCGGTTCTTGACCGAATGCATGGTTTGTTACGTCCGTCAGGGCAATTACTTGTGGGTATGCCCAGGGTGGATCGGTTTATGGAGAAAGCATTTGGGCTGATAGGTTTTGCAAATATTAATGATCACCACGTCACTGATTATAAGATGTGCAGAAAGGTGGCTGCTGAAAAATTTAATATGGTTGGGTTTAGCCATATTCCTTCCTTGACTCCCGCGTCCTGTGGGTTGTATTTCAATATGTTATTTCAAAAAAGATCTTGAGATGTGATCCTGGCATCAATAAAATGGTGTGGTTGATCATACCCTGTTTGTATTTTCTAAGCGATGTTTTACCAGTGAAAACATAATGCCGATATGGCTAATCAACACTGCATCGTAAGGAAGTCGAAATCGGATACGTGGCAGAAAGAGGGAATGGAAAAGGGCGCTGACAAGGTAGATACTGACAAGCAGGGACTCGGTGCGTGATAGGGGGATTTTGAAGGTAGCGAGCAGGCGCAGGATTAGGCAGATCAGTAGCGGGTAATAGGTAACAAACATAACCACTTCCCGCACTCTGCTGAATTCGCTTGGTATAAAAAGATTGTTGCGGAAATTGAAATAATCCAACAGTTTGATGAAATATAACTTTACAGCATCACCCGTATGATCTGTCCAGAATTGTATGGTTTTCTGTAGATAATAACTATTCTGTTCTGCCTCCGGGAGCTTGTTGGCTTCGATATAGTAATCATCATAAATGTAATTATACCAGGATGAGAGTGAGGTGTTGGGGTTGTTGCCGATATAGAGAGTGTCTCCTCCATGGGAAGTTAGGGGAATGAAACGATGAAATGTTTTATAATTTCGATAACTCCAGATGGATATACAAGCAACTGCAATGAGAGCTGCAACACTGCCTTTTTTTATTATGTGGTAATTACGTGGGAAAAAGAGCCATATCACAACTAGAGGTGGAATAAATACCCCGGTTGGATGGATCATAATAATCAGTGCCGACAATACCCCCAGGAGAATAGCCTCCTGATAACCAAACTCCCGAACTGTTACCAGACGGATGATACAAAGTAGAGTCAAGGTGTAAAATGTCTGGGTGTAGAGGGTTCCAGCGGTATAAAAGAGAACACCATAGCCAGCCATAAGTATCGCTGACAGGGCAGTTCCTGATTGCGATTTCTCCTGGTGCAGGATTGACCGGATTACATAAACAGAAAGAGCAAGAGCTATAAAATTGAGATAACGCAGTATAAAGACCGGTGTTCCAAGTTTGATAAAGAAGGCAAGGAAAAGCGGGTATGCCGGTGGAAAAACTGCTGTGGCATCTATGCCGTTGATGGAGAATCCATTACCAGCTGCAAGATTCTGTGCAATCTTGAAATATTGTTGTTCATCTGGAAAACGTATCTCATTGCCTAGATAGAAAGAGTATCCAAGTCCGGCGGTTAGGAAGAAAAGGGAAGTGAGATGGGCAATTGTGTTTTGATGTCGGTCAAGATATGAAATAAGGCTTTGCAGAGGGTTTTGCTTTTTCATGATGGAACTCCTGTCTGAAATGAAATTTCTCAGACGCTTTGGCATGTCAGAGGGAATCAGATTTTCGGGTGTATGTAGAATGAAAATCGTGTTCTGTATTTCGTTTCCAGTCTTTAAAATTCAATGATGTACCGGACCAGACAAAAGGGTATTTCTCAATACTTACGTATTTATTGTGATCAATAGTATGGCCATCGATGCTTCCAGGTGCTCCAAATAACAGCGACTGTTTGGGGCCTGCTGTCATGCTGTTACCCGTAACAGTACAGTTTTTTGCAGGAGAAAAGACCGGAAAAAAAACAACCTGTCCACTGTTCCATGATGGGGCACCATTATGGAACAGCCTGTTATCAATTATTTTATGACCGGAGTCACTGACAGCGATACCACCAGTTGAATTTTTTTCGATGGTGTT
Organism: Lepetodrilus ovalis; assembly: GCA_032361185.1. Taxonomy (NCBI): domain Eukaryota; kingdom Metazoa; phylum Mollusca; class Gastropoda; order Lepetellida; family Lepetodrilidae; genus Lepetodrilus; species Lepetodrilus ovalis. Next base: position 81,869 of record JAUTBQ010144400.1, on the reverse strand, counting down.
CGAAGTGATTGTCAGCGGCAGTGTCCTGCCGTCAGCCATTATACCTGCACTGCGGAGTGTGGCTGTGCCGCAGTTACGGATGGTATTTCCCTGTATTATATTGCTTCCGGCAAAGAGTGTGTATATACCAGCCGCATCATAGGAGAGCGCATTTGCACCGTTTATTGAATTGTTTTCAATAAGATTGTCGGATATATTTTTGGCATTCCCATCTGAACTGAGAGTGATGCCTGCTGCTCCAGCATTAGTGATACTGTTTCCGGAAAGTATATTGTTGCGGGTTAATCCGTTTTCGGCGTAAAGTGCAATTCCATTTTTCAGCACAGAGTCGATACTGTTTTGTTTTATGCTGTTGTTACTGGAGTTAAACAACAGCAGACCTGTTTTGTGTCCAGAACTTCCGGTACTCTGAATGTGCAGGCTGTTAACTGTTGTTCCTGTGGTATTTAAAAGAAATACTCCGACTTCATTGGCCCCACGGACAGTCAGATATTCAATGGTCAGGTTTTCTTTGCCGGATGCCAGGATTCCGTAAGTTTTATTTCCAACTGCAATTGAAATAGATGAAGGGGCGATATCTGAAAAGAGATACAGAGTACCATCTGCCCAATACCAGTGTCCAGGAAGAGTGAGACCTTGTGGAATGTTTACCACATCCGGAAGGCCTAGAGACCTTGGCCATTGCTTTTCTTGCCCGTCCAATATCTGCCGCACATATATTTTTTTATTTTCATGTACAGTAAACAGGGTGATTCCTGAGACTGTCTTGTCTGTTCTGGATGTTACCCATAAATTGGCGTATACATCGTCTAGCTGCAGCAGAATAGCACCTGGTTCAAGTGAGGGAGGGACAAGGGCAAAGGCTAAAGTTGTGATAGAAGGTTTTGCTGCACCTCTATACAATAAAATACCAGGTTGAACGAGCCATGGTATTGAATAGATGCTTTTTCTTATTTGGGTCCACTGTCCTGTCACAGGAAGACTTGCATCAAGAATCGGCTGCGCCCCTGTTCCGTATGCTCCGATAGTTATATCAGATGACGGGATGAGCAGTGACTCTCGCCAGAGTCTGCCACGTTTGAAGAGAATAGAATCTCCAGAGCTGATATTTTTAATGCTGCTGATTTGTTTCCAGGGGTTATCAATGCTTCCATTGCCCGGGGAAGGATTTCCCGAATCCAAATAATAGCTGGTGGATAACGCTGAATATGGTAACAGGCAGAGCAGGATAAAAAAGATTGTCTGGCTGGTGATTTTTAATTTTCTTTTGACCATTCCACCTATTATCACATTTACTTCAGCAGGAGATAGAGAATACCGGTGAGGTTCTTTCCCGGGGATGGTTTGTGGCAGCTTCCACCGAAAAATGTTGAGGCTGTATCATGGCCTGAATTAATTTTCCAGCTGTCAAAATCTACAGGATTATTGCATGTCCAGCCACTCCAGCAAAAAGGTGCAGGGTTGGTGCTGCAATAGGTGTTATGATTAATAGTGTGGGGTGGACTTCCTGAACCATAGCCGTTCAGCACGGAAAGCAAAATCTGATTGTTCCCTGCCTCCATGGTATTATTCGTTACCGTACAGTTTGAGGCATTTGCTCCAAAAGAAGCAAAAAATACCACCTGTGCATTGTCCCATGATTGTACCCCATTATTGCGAATTGTGTTTCCGGTTATCTGATGTTCTTTTCCCGAGACTGCGATACCGGCAAGTGAGTTGTTTTCAATGGTATTATTTTTAATGGTCAAAGGTTTGATTACTGATTCGTTACCGCCTTCAACCATTATACCTGCGCTTCGTAATTCATTACTACCGCCATTCCTGATAGTGTTGGAATCTATTATATTTCCTCCACCTACAAAAAGAGTATATATTCCTGCCGAATCATAAGACAGAGTATTTGAGTTCAGGACAGTATTATTACGTATAATATTATTTTCAACAGTATTTGCGATCAGCTGGCCGTCAGTATTCAGGCTTATTCCTGTGGATCCCGAATTTAGAACCGTATTCCCGCTTACAGTGTTGCCATGGGAAACAGGCATGGCATTTACTGCATAGATAGCTATACCGACACGCAGGCTTGATTTCACTGTATTGTTTTGAACAAGATTATCTCTTGAATTATTTATGAGGATACCACATTTATACCCGTTGGCACCAGTACTTGAAACGAGCATATTCTGTACAATAGAATTTTTTGTTCCCGTAATGAGAACTCCTGCCTGTTTGAATCCATGTACTGCTATATTACGTATTATTATGAAATTATTACGTGCAGAGTTAATACCTATTGTTAATCTTCCAAGTTTCACATCAATACCATTAGGATTGGCATCCGCATATAGATAGATGGATTTGTCGGATTCATTCCAATACCAGTGTCCGGGTTCTGTCAGACTGTTTAGATTGGTAACAATTGTCGGAGTTCCAAGTGGATTTGGCCAATCTTGTTCCCAACCGCTGGCATTGAGCTGGCGAACGTATATATTTTCATTTTCATAAATGTCGAAAAATGTTATCCCGGAAACTGTGTTGACCGTGGTTGAGGTAACCCATAGGTTGGTATAATGAGTATCTTTTTGTAGAAGTATGGCTCCTTGATTTAATGCCCCGGGAACTGAAGAGTTGAATTGAAGAGTTGTGATGGCTGGTTTGGCTATCCCTTTATACACTAATAGGCCGGGATCATTGTTCCAGGAAGGTTGCGTCGTTTTGTAAATGTTACCTTGTACTTGTTGCCATTGCGTTGGAATTGGACTATCTCCATATGTTCCGACAAATAAAGGTTTGGCCCCGGCTCCATATGCTCCAAAAGTTATTGGCTGAGAGGCATTGCCGGAGGAAGGTATGGTTAGAGACTCGTGCCATACTTTTCCACGCCTGAAGAATATGTTGTCGCCTGGCTGAAAAGAGGAGTTGTTAACCTTATTTATTGTTTTCCAGGCCAAGTTTGTCTGCGTTCCAGCATTGGTGTCCAATCCATTCGTGGCATCTACATAATAGTTTGTAGCCAGGAGCAATCTGGTGGACAGGAAAATGGAGAAAAATAAACAGAAGACCAGGAAGAAAAGAATACTATTAGATCTTTGCAAGCAAGATATTTTAAAGGTTGCTGTTGTGTAGATCATCAGTCTGCCTCCCTGTAATTAGATGTAGGCGGTATTATAACAAACCTGTTTTAGGTCTTGTCCAGGTGGAGAGTGTTGAGCCGTGAGCTGACACTCTTTTTAATACTATGTGAAAGGTACTAACTAACCCCATTTCTAATAAACATTTTGTTTGAAAGCAGATAAGGTAGTAATTACAGTGCAATTGGAAAAATAAAGCAATCAGCTGTTTTCTTACAAAATGTTTACCGAAGGCGAGTCGATACGACTACATCTGTTGGATCGTTCCTCGCATATGCAGCCGTCTCAACTCTTGAGAAATACGGGCTAAGGCCAGTTTTTCATCAAACCCATTTGATTTTAAACAAACCAAACCAGGACATCTTTAAGAGCAATACTCCATGGCGGAATCGACTGATTTGGGTTTCTCCGTATGTTCGGTCTCGGTACCGAATCGGCACTTCTTTTATTTTTAAGTTGAGCTTCACTGCTCCAAAGAGCAGGTCAAAGTCGCCAAAAGGGTCAAATTCCCCAAAGTATTTCCTGCCATTTTGAATTTTTATATAGTCTTCCTGCCAGAGTACTTTTGTTCCACATAATGTATCTCGAATTCTTTGTTCAAACAGGTAGGTGAATACAAGGCTGAAAAACTTATTCCCAAAGGTGTTGAGAAAGCGCATAGCCTCTTTTTCCATCTGATAGACCAGTCGAGAACCATTAATAAACTCACCTTTTCCACTGGCGATGGCATTAAAGAATTTTGGCAAATCCTCAGGTGGGACGGTAAGGTCAGCGTCAAGGATCATAAGGACATCGTTTTTAGCTGCATCAAAACCCTTGCGAACAGCATCTCCCTTCCCTTTGCCATCCTGCCTGAGAACTGTGATGTCCTTCTCCGGGTATTTTTTCTGCACACGTAAACATTCTTCGTAGGTACCATCACTTGATCCGCCTTCGACATAAATAATCTCCATTGTTCTGCCCATTTCAGGAGTTCGTAAAACGGCTTGTTCTATATTGCCTTTCTCATTACGGCAGGGAACAAGTACGGTACAGGATACATCAGCCCGGGGTTTTCGTTGTACCATGGGTCTGGCAACAAGGACTTCGCTCATTGCCATTTTCCAGAAAAATGGCATATTGGCGAGAAATTTATTAAAAAAAGATGCGAGCAGAGGTATTTTCACTGGCATGAGTACCCTGTATCCTTTTTTAACTACCTGGAAATCTTCAAGGTCTAGCAGATTTTCAATGTCATCAAGAGGCAGCCAGTGCCGCAGGGATTGTTTCATGCGTATGCCGGTTAATTCGGCAAGTTTAATAATCGGTGCCCAGAGATAGTTGAAATAAATAGTGATGATACGTGTCTCCGGAGTGCAGACTTTATGCAGCCCTTTAAACGCTGCCTGGATATCATCAACATGACCCAGTGTTTCGGCAATAATTATAAAGTCAAACTTTTCAGTTATCTGCAATTCTCCAAAATCATCAATCCGAAAATCAAGATCCGGGAAATTTTGTCGTGCCTGATCAATCATTTTAGGGCTGATATCCACCCCAACACCCCTGCCCGGTTTCAGTGAGGCCAACAACTCACCGGTACCGCATCCGATATCAAGGACAGATGCACCTTCCGGCACAAGAAAGTGCAGGTACCTTTCCAGTTCTGCGTGATAATATGCCCCTTTCTTTCGCCATTTGTTTCTCTCGCCGGCCATGGCATCAAAATGCCTGATTTTTTCTTCTTTATTCATACGTCTAGGTGTAGTTCAGTGTTCAGGATTAATCAAAGAAGTGAGGTAGTTTATTTTTTTAAAAAGAGCGATCCAAAAGTATAGTCATTTTCATCCTTTGTTTTAAAGAATTCCCAAAAAAGAAAATGCTTGTCACGAATACAGCTCAGCTTGTATTTGAATAAGATTTTTTTGAAAAAAAACGGGGTCAAAAGATAATTTTTCGGGTCATCGTGAAATTTGCTATTGCCACGAATTGTTAAGCCCGAAGGGACTATGAACTGTTCATGCACATCCTGTGCCGTATTTATTCTGGCAAGTCTGCTTGGATTGCGATAATCAAAAGTAATACTGAAATGCCCTCCTGGTTTAAGCATTGCTTTTATTTTTTTATTTATTTCCACTCTGGCAAACATTGGGATATGTTCGAATACACACACCGATGTGATATGGTCAAATTCGAAATCAAAGTCCAGATTCCGCATATCCATGGCGTAATTTTGTAAATTCCAGTTCATTATTTCAGCGCTGAGGTTTCCATTATCGACCAGGTGCTGTTGCAGATCCACTGTGGTAACATGTAAGCCCTTTGATGCCATATAATAGGAAAAGAGGGAGGAACTGCCACCTAGATCAAGGAGATGTTGTCCTTTTTGAAATTTATTGTTCAATACAATCCAGATGATTTCCCAGTAGAGAAACCATGGAAAACTTCTGTCATCCACAGCATCATCGAGTGATGTGTATCCATATCCTCGATTGATTGGCTCCAGTGGTTCATCATCTAAATCAAAACTGCCATACCAGGTGCTGATCTTCACACCTCTGGCCCGTAATTTGATTATGAGTTCGTTGAGTTCTTTAATGATTATTAAAGCTTGTGGTGACGCGAGATCTTCACGATCCATGGTTTTGTTTATAAAAGTATTATTTTTCATCTTTATTTATAACAGGAAAGGATTGTGTAGTGTTATTTGCCCCAAGTGGGGCGGGATATGACTATTTTGTAATTAACATAAAATCAGTATCAGGTGTTTTCCCGTGAGCGACGAAATTCAACCCGTGAAAAAAACTGTTCCTGGGGAAAAAGCCTTGGTGCTGAAAGCTGTAGGGTTTTTCTTATGTATCCGACTGCACGCCAGAGAAGAGCCTGAATATCAATGGTTCTTGTGTGGTTATGCAAAGTCATTGACCATAGTAGTTTTGGTAAGTTGATCAGTAATGCCTGTCCTATCCTGGCTATACAGGAAAGGACGGTTTTTTGTGGCCCAAACCGCTTCCAGTCAATGTAGGCAAACGAACACCCCCATTGCAGACTGTACCATTTAATGTGTTTATAGCTGGTTCGCTCCTGGGGTATAAGATGGCGCCCGGTCGCCAGGGGGGCCCAGGCCATGGGAATACCGGCAGATTTTGCCCGCAGCAGGAAGTCCCGGTCGCAGCCGCCTGTCAGCATGTTTTCGTCAAATGTGCCTATGCTGTCGAATACCCGTCGCTTTACAAGCCGGTTGCCACCGGAAGGCAATGGCGGCCGGGTGGTAAATGCTTGAGGCTTTCTGATATCAGGACTTTCGCCATATAAATCCCGACAGACTGGACCTAATCGGGCAAGTATATCTTCAGGCAGATCCAGCAAAATTGGTCCGCCTACCATTTCTGCATTTTGTTGTATTCCGGTGGTATAAAGCTCCATCAGCCAGGTTGAGTGAGTCAGTTGATCATCATCAAAAAAAGCGAGCCATTCTCCATAAAATTCTTTAACAGCTCTGTTCAGGACAGCAGTATATCCGTGTCCCTTTTCTAGCAGATATCGTACCTGAATTGGTGCTGTATTAATAATTTGTTTGGCGACTTCACGGGTATCATCAGTAGATGCATCATCAATGATGAGAACTTCATATGTGAATTCATCATCTGTCTGCTGTGAAGTCATGCAAGCCATGGTTTCCCGCAACATGGCAGAACGGTTGTAGGTTGGTATTACAACACTAATTGTTGGTTGGCTCATGTTCCTGTTTCCCATTCAGTTCCTGGTAGAAAAGCGAGTCGAGAGATTAATAGCATGCAGAAAAATGTCATAAATGTCGGCATGGTGATAAGATTTGCTTCAAGCAACAGGTTGTAATAGAGCCAGAGCAGTACAGACGTGACGAAAATATAGTCAACTGATTTTGCAGATAGCTTAAAAGAGCGAACAAGAGCAAGAATAAAGGATATGATCATTGCACCCACTCCGACAAAACCAAGCCCCATGAGGGCATCCATAAAGCCGGAATGTACAGAGTTTGGTATCCATCCGACATTACGGTAGATAGTTTCGATATTGGTAGGACTGATAAATGAGTTGAATCCGTAACCGAGTATTGGTTTATCTATAATAAAGCGGAAGCATTCTATCCAGAGGGGGATTCTGCCCGTGAGGTTGCTCACAGATTCCTTGGCAGCATCTCCCCTGCCAAGAGTTGACGCTGCTTCGCCATAATAGAGGAGCATGTCACCAAGCACAAGGTAGCTGAAACAGATTATGCTTATGATACTGAGTGTCAAGAGCATTTTATTGCGTCTGGAAACGACCCGGAACAGGAAGAATCCCATACTGAGAAGGGAAGCTGCGACGGCCATTCTGCTCTTGGTAAGCAGTAAAAAAATAATAGCTGTGACTAGAATACTACCGAGAAACAGTTGGATTGCTTTTCTCTTTTCAATGTGTATAAGGAAAAGTGAGGCAAGGGCAAGAAGCCCACAATTCCAACCCATTGCCACTGTGTGGAACAATCCTGAAAAACGCCATATCTTGTCCGTCGGATTAAAGGTATGCAGTCTCAGTTCATTGGCAAAAGCGAGAACAAGGGTTGTTCCGCAGACAAATACAGCAAGGGCGGCCAGTTCACGCAGGGAATGGCGGGCGCTTATAGAAACAGCGGCAAACCAAAGAATAGCGACGGTGATTACTCTTCTTAAAGTAAATATAGTATCAATCGACCAGGTAAGGCTAAAAATAATCCAAATGAAGTAAAAGAGGAGAACCCATCCAACAGGTTCATTAAATTGGAACCTGTTTTTTGTTCTGGCAAGAGTTATTATTGCAAAAGCCCCCAGTAATAGCATTCCAATTCTTCTCCCCATATTGCCATGTTCCATTCTGGCAATGGCCTCACTTGTATCAATAAAATTCTCCTTGAGAAAGACTGTCTGTGGCCAGGAGAAATCAAAAGGGGTTACCAGTGCAAAAACCAGCAGAAGAAAGAAAAAAGTCCCCCAGGGGAGTCTGCTTATCTCGAGGCTGTTGGAAAAATGATTATTCATTGTTAGGTTCGAGGGCACAGGCAGCTTTTATTAATTTAAAAAACAGGATTGTCATCAATGCGGCAGTGGTACCGTTCCCGAGAAACACTCCCCAGGCGACACCATATGGGCCGAGATTTTTTACCAGTACGACGCCTGCAGTCAGTATAACAAAAAGTGGAATGATGTTGGCCATAAAATATACTTTTGCCTTTTCCATAGCGAGCAATGCACGAGATAATGTAAAAGAGGCGGCTATGACAAGGAGGTTAATGGCAAGAAGTGAGACAATATGACCATTTCCTGCGTATTTCTCGCCATAAAAAAGAATCACAAGGCGGTCACCGAAAAAGAAAAGTCCGACAGCAAGTGGTGTGACAATAAGCAGGTAAAGTCCTGTAATTCTACCTACAAATTTTCGTAATCCATGTGCGCCACCACTGCTGTATGACTGAACGATTTTTGGTCCGAGAAAGTTCTGGGCGCCAAGTAACAGCGGGTTTGCTATGGCAATAATTCCCCAGCATGCAGCCCATGTCCCTGTGGCTGCTGTTCCATGGAAGAATGCAAGTAGCCATGGGTAAATAGCCATGCTTACCGCCCATAACAGGCTACTGGCAAAAGTCCATTTACCAAAAGATAAATTCTTTTTAAAATCAGCGAAGATATGCTTCTGTGCAAAAAAATATGAGTGCCGTTTGAAAAAAAGCCAGCCAAGAGTTGCAAAAGCACAACCCGTACCGATACAAAAAAAGGAAGTACTTGCTGAAAGAAGTTTAAGGTGGGCCAGTAAAAGAAGACTGCTCAGTTGAATTGCGGCGACTATACAGTCAATAATCAGGGCAGTTCGCATCATCAGACTGGCAAAACAGATTCTTCGAATAAATTCTCTAAGCATAATAAAAAAAACAAAGAGCATAATGGCTCTCAGGACAGGCAGGAGAGAACTGGTTCCAAATCCGTACATTACAGCGAGGTTTCCAAAAAATAAGGCCAGAATAATCAGCATGGATAATATTATCTGATGGATGAGCGAACTACCTGTGTACAAAGCATGTTGCTTACCTGAGATACGTTGGCTGTAAACCATGTATGGTGCTGAAATCAGGGATGTTTGTAATTCGTGGATAAAAAGAATAATACTGAAACCGAGCATATAAAGCCCAAACTCTTCTTTGCTGCAATTTCTGGCCAGAATGATACCGGTGAGAAAATTGGTTGCACTGGCAACGACTTGATCGAACAGAGATATTGAACCTTTATGGGTGGCAGCCCCGGTCAGTAAAGGGAATATTTTTTTAGGCCACTGCCTGATACCATGGTCTGTTGTTTCAAGTTTGGTGGTATCAGGATGAACTGTTTCGTCAGTCCAAAAATTATTGAGTTTTGATAAGTCCAAGGACTAGCCTCTTGCAAAAAGAACATTTGCAGAATGTACAATTTTTGAGAGAAAGCGTTTAAACGTCGGGAATGCATCCACTGTATAACGAATTGTTTTTGAGGCAATGTCGTACCAGGGTTTATACCCTTTGTAAACTTTGTAATAAAAGAGGATAAATTCTTTTTTTACCTGCCAGGGAGAAAAGCCGGGAAGTTCGAGCACCGTTGCTGTTCTTTCAAAAATTGTGGTACGTGATGTTTTGCTAAGCAGGTTCTGTTCTTTACAAAGTTTGAAGAGTCTTGTTCCAGGGTAGGGGAAAAAGATATTTACTGAAACTCCAAATGTTGGTTTGCATTTTCTTGTAATATCAACAGTTTCCTGGAAGTCTTCAACGGTTTCTCCCGGCAGACCAATGAGCAGGTTAATTGTATATTTTACATCGAATTCACGTGCCAATCTACAAAATTCTATAAGGTCTTTATTGTAATATTTAGGACGATTGAGTATTTCCTGTCTTACTTTTTCAGATCCTGATTCAAGACCTATTCTAAAAAAGTCCAGATTAGCCTTTTTGAATAGCTGTAGAAGTTCACGGTTATCCTGGATCTTGGTGGTCAGGGCAAGGTTGGTTCCGAACTTTAACGGTTTTTTCAGCGTGTTGTTGAATTCAATGAGGTGTTCAAGAAGTTGATATGTATATTTTAGATTTACACCAAGTGTTTCAGTTTCAAGAAAAATGGTTTCCACAAGAGGGTCATGTTTTATCAGTGCTTGTATTTCAGCAATAATGTTTTCAGGGGAACGGAATCTGACATAGCGTCCAGTGGAAACTTTTGCCAGCGCGTGGTTTGAACAATATGTACATCTGTTGGGGCAGCCACGTCCTGCAAGGACTGTATAAATCATGTCTTTTTTATTGGATATGTATGGTTCCCACATCTCCCGATCGATAAAGGGCAGCTCATCAAGATCTTTCTGGAATGGGCGGGTGGGAGTTTGTTCAATTGTTCCGGTTTCCGGATCTTTTATCCATAAGTTGTTAATTCCTGTTGGTTTCGTGTTGGACTCAATTTGCTTTGTCAGTTCAATAACAGCATCTTCTCCTTCTCCTACGCATACAGCATTCGCAAAATCATAATTTATGACTTCTTCAGGATTTAGAGTCGGATGTGCACCTCCAAGAACAATAAATACAGAGGGATCTGTATTTCTAATGATTTTTCCAACCTGTTTTATGATAGGGATCTGGCTTGAGACAGCCGTCAGGCAGAATAAGTCGGGTTTGAAATCATGGATAAGGTTTTGTAGTTTTTCTTCCAGAGGTGTGGCGGGGGTGACAACAATTAATTTGACATTATGTCCCGCCTGTTTCAGGATTGTTGCTATAAATGAAATACCAAAGGGAATGTCACCGGGACTATAGAGTTCTTTTTTTAATGAAAAAGTTGATAGTGAGTATATGCAAGCAACGTTCATTGGTATGTTATCCTGTGTGAAATAAGTATTTTACTGTAAAATTTGGTGGTGTAGTGCTTTGTGACTTTTTGTGCCTCTTTTCTTGATTCCGATGATGGATGGCAAGTCAGCATGAGGCGACCTTGTGAAATTGCTTATTGGACCTAATTTTTCCTAATTACTTTAGGATGTTAACAGAAACGAGATTGATTTCTCAAATACTTAAATCTCATGTGCGCTTATCTGTATCCCGGAATAATCAAACCAGAGCCTAAAAGATATTCAGATGTTTTTTCAGCAATAGAGTCGTGTACAATTGGAGATGGATGACCATCAAATGCACTGGCTCTGTATTGTTCCTGAGAGAATTCATCTGCAAGTGCAGTTAAGTCCAGAAAAGATATATTGTCCCGTTTCAGCTTATTAAAAAAATCAGGTTTATAAGTGTGGTTGATGGGAGGAAGCAGGAGCAGTAGATAGGGAAGTTCCAATTGTTGTGCTGTTTGCTGAAATTTTAGAATATATTTATAGGAATCAGCTGTGATTTCCACAGGTGATCCTGGCTGGTCTGTTGCATCTTTGTGGTGGTAACGGTAAATCATATCACGCAGAAAATAGGTGAGATGTATTTTTCGTAAGGCTCGTTTGAGAAAAGAATCCTGCCCGAGTAGGCCGGTTCCTTCGCTGTGCACAGTGTAGCCCCATTTATCCACAGTCCCTGTGCGGGTAAGTGTGAAATCTTCTGGAACGACAGCCATAATTACAAGATCAGGTTTAACCTCCATCATCCTGTAGCGGAGGGTGGCCCACATTTGCTGAACACTGTAGGCAGACACACCATAATTAAATGTGTTTATAGTTACCACAGATTGTCTGCTGTTCAGAATGTTTTGCATAGCAGCTGGATACGTATCGTCGGTTTGCGAAACGCCTTCTCCAAAAGTTACGGAGTCTCCAGTTATTGCTATTCTAAAATCAATTTTCTGCTTATCTTTATAAACTCTGGCAGCTACAGTTGAGCGAAGACCAAGGCTGTCAGTGTTAATAACGGCTAGCCCACGAGCCTGAACATTCTTCAAATTCGGTTTCTGAACGTAGGGAATATCTGCTGTTTGCTCATAGGGCATGTAAATAGGATCATATAAATAATGTTCAGAATATCCCCAGAACCTCATAAAAATTTCTAAAATAAAAAAAGAAAATGAGAGAATATAAATTATATATAATAGGAATTTCAGGAATCGCATAATTGCAACGTTATATGAGATAAAACGCCAGGTAATTAAGATTAGCGTCGTAATAAGTGCATCTTGCCGGATCCGTCACATCCACTGCTGAAAAACGCTGTTTTAGCATGATAACGGGTTTCCGACACAGAATGGCGGCCACAGGCTGCTTTTTACAAATCAGAAGCATTTGAAGGTGAACAGCTGTCTAGAATAAAGTGTAAATAAATGGAGCAATGGCAGATCCTTCAGCAAGGACTAGTACAGCGCCGATAAGAACGAGAAAAAGAATGATGGGAGCTAACCACCATTTTTTCCTGGTTCTCATAAAGCCCCATATTTCAAAGATTGTTGATGCTTTAGACATTAAAAAAACCTCCACCTTTTATCTGAGTGTTATTTGTGATGTTCACTCGAGTGTATAGGATTTAGATGTTGTGATTTGTGTTGTCGGATGATGGCGTTGTAAATGGTCTGAACCCCGGTCATTTCAGCGGGAATTAATAAATTACTACCATGCAAGATGGTTCAGATCAAAATATAATTAATATTGTTTTTCCATTCTGCTTTTATCAGGCTTTGTCTCTTTTTTGTGTACCCAGTAACTGTCTGAAGAATTATTCACGTCTCTATTTGCTTTGTCTGTCATTTTCATGGAGAGAAAATCTTTGCCAAGTAATCTCGCCATAAGTCCGATGGGAGTAAATACGGCATAAAATAAAACGGTCAGAATAACCCTTGTCATGACAAAACCCATTATATCCGAGAGTTTCATCCACCATGGATAAAGCAGCCTCAGTAAAGTCGGTTGTATCAAGGAAACCGTTAAAAGGAACAGGGCAGAAAATGAGAAAAAGAATCCTCCAGTGCGGCCTTTCAAGAGTAAAAGCCATCCCAGGACAGCCAGTGCGATGCTGATGGTAATACCGAATTTTTTTAGTTCACCAGTCGTAATATCTATTTTCTTTTCAAGCATTGTTCCGGGTATCCCTTTATTTGTCCTGATTGGATTTTTCAAGAAGGAAATTGCCAAGCATCAGACAGTCCATTTCGGTATGCATAAAGCAGTAATAAGCATCCTCCGGTGTACAGACGATTGGCTCGCCTCTGACATTAAAGGAGGTGTTGATAATGACTGCACAACCATATTTTTCATCAAAAGCTTTAATGAGTGCATGATAAAGGGGGTTTTCTTTTCCGTCGACAGTTTGAACTCTTGCTGAGTAATCGACATGGGTTACAGCCGGTATGGTTGACCGGGGAATTCGGAGTTTATTCAGCCCTGTAAGTTGTTGATCCTCGACTCCTGCTGGCTGTTTTTGGATATCCTTATTAACATCTGCCACTAAAAGCATGTATGGGCTTTCTTTGTCGATTTGAAAATAGTCTGCTGCCCGCTCCATTAGAACAGATGGGGCAAACGGCCTGAAACTTTCACGATATTTTATTTTCAGGTTGATGGTTTCCTGCATTTTGCTGGAGCGTGAGTCGCCAATAATTGAGCGGTTTCCAAGGGCTCTGGGACCGTATTCCATTCGTCCCTGAAACCATCCGACAACTTCTTGGGCGGCAATGCGGTCAGCAATTCTTTCAGGAATCTCTTCTGTGCTGAGTTCCGTATAGGGAATATTGTTTTTTTCCAGATAATTTCGAATGTAATTGTTGGAAAACGCTGGCCCAAGATAGCTGCCCTTTTGCAGGTCTGTTTGTTTCGTTGCAGGTTTTGAGTTGCCGAGATATTGATGCCAGGTATACAGAGCTGCCCCAAGGGCACCACCGGCATCACCGGCAGCTGGTTGAATCCAGATATCTTCAAACTTGGATTCACGCAGAATGCGGCCGTTTGCGACACAATTCAAAGCAACACCACCTGCCAGGCACAGGTTTTTTTGTTTAGTGGTTTTATGGACATGATTGACCATCCTCAAGGTTACCTCTTCAGTAACCTCCTGGATGGAACGTGCCAGATCCATATCCATTTGAGTGACAGCTGTCTCCGGTTCACGCGGTGCTCTGCCAAAAAGACTGGCGAAGTTTTCGTTGGTCATTGTGAGGCCAGCACAATAATTGAAATAGTTCATATCCATTTTGAATGAGCCGTCGTCCTTAAGATCCATTAGTTTGGAAAGGATCAGGTCTTTGTATTTTGCTTCTCCATATGGGGCCAGGCCCATGAGTTTATACTCGCCTGAATTGACCTTAAATCCGGTATAATAGGTAAAAGCTGAGTAAAGAAGGCCCAGGGAATGGGGAAAAAACAGTTCCGCAAGGATGGTGATGTCACTCTCAGATGCAGAACCATAACTTGTTGTGGCCCATTCGCCTACTCCATCGATGGTAAGGAAGGCGGCTTCCTGAAAAGGTGAAGGGAAAAACGCTGATGCTGCGTGGGATTCATGGTGTTCTGGGAAGATGATTTTTCCTTGAAAACCGCTTTCCTTCATTATGTGGTCTTTGATCCATAGTTTTTGCTTTATCCATAAAGGCATTGCTTTTAAAAAAGATTGAATTCCATGAGGAGCAAAGGCAAGGTATGTTTCTAAAATTCGTTCAAATTTAGTAAGCGGTTTGTCGTAAAAGGCGATGTAATCAATATCAGATGCATTGATTTTACCCTCTTTTAGACAGTAAGCAAGTGCTTGCCCCGGGAAAGCAAAGTCATTTTTTTTCCGGGTAAATCGTTCTTCCTGGGCAGCAGCCATTATTTCTCCATCTTGAAGGAGACATGCGGCACTGTCGTGATAGTATGCTGAAATTCCTAAAATATTCACAGTTAGTCAGTTTTTACCATTGTCGTTGATTGTTTTTTCTTTTACAAGAATCCAGTAAAAGAATCCAGGATCGCCATATGAGAAAAAAAGGTGCATAAAAAAGGGAACGATAGATTTTGAAATTTGCTTTTGCTGTCAACAGCCCAGTAAAAATATATATCACAAGGCTTACTATTATGCTGATCCAAATGTAAAAGTTCAAAGTATTTCTTTGAAAATCAAATAGCAGATAAAGCCCGAAACACGCTAGAACTAAAATAACAAAAATCGAAAAAGGCGGCAGGATCAGTTCCATGGAACTATCAAAATAACTAAGATCTCTTTTCTCAAGTCCTTTTTTCAGTAATTGGGGAAGATATGTGTTTCTGACCTCAAATTTCCCCATATCCCACCTGGTTCTCTGCCCATGAGACTGGTGAATATCTTTATGCAGTTCCACACTGATTCTGGCATCATATGCAAATACAACGCGTACACCCTGTAGTCGCAGAAACATGCCATATTCAATATCCTCAACCATTGTGTTTGTGTTCCACCCGTACTTCTCTATGATATTTCTTGCAAAACACATGCCGGTTCCCATGAGATTGGCAGACCATCCAAGTTTACTTCGGCCATGATAACGTAAGTTGCGATTGAGTGCAAAGCCGAGGAATGCAAGGCTTTCAAGGGGGGAACGGTCAGGATGACGGGGTTCGGAGTATGCCTGTATGACCTTTGCTCCCCGGAGAAAGTGCTGATTAATGAGAATGAGGAAATTATTTGCCATATGGGTGTCTGCGTCTATCACGATATAAGCATCATGATTCCCTGTAGATAGTATCTGCGGAAAAACCCAATGGAGGACTGCTCCTTTGCCACGTTTTACAGAATCCTGGCGATAAAGACATATGGCACCATGGCTTTCTGCAATTTCTCCGGTGTTGTCGTCACAGTTATCTGCAACGACGAAAATTTCATAAAGCTCAGAAGGATAATCGATGTTTTTCAGCTTATCCAGTGTCTGGCCAATAAGTGTGGATTCGTTGTGGGCAGGAATTATGATTCCGAAGTTGATTTTCGGGGGAGGGGGGGGGGCTTTTTTTTGCGGCAACAGGCTGGCGATGGCAAGAAAAAAGAGATAGCAGAAGATCAGAATAAATCCTGCCCCGACAAGGAGAAAAAAAAGATTAACCAGCATGGTCATTTATTCTCCCTGTACCAAATCTGCTCCAGAGGAGATAAAGAATAAATTTCGTATTTCCAAGTAAATATCTGCGCCAGAGACGTTTAGGTTCAGTTGTTAATCGGCAGAGCCATTCAAAACCATTGTCAAGGAGCAGCTTAGGGCCCCTTTGCGTTCTGCCCGAAAGAAAATCAAAGAGCCCACCAACACCCCAAATAATCCGGGCGTTCAGAGCTTTTGAATTTTCGTGAATCCAGCACTCCTGGTGTGGTGCACCAAAACCCACAAGGATGATATCCGGTTTGACAGCGTTGATTTCTGCTATAAGTTCAGTGCACTGTTCCTGTTTGAAATAACCATGATGGGTTCCCGCTATCACCAGGTTGGGTATCTTTTTCTGCAATCTGTCTGCGGCATTTTTTGCGACTCCTTCTGAGGCACCAAGTAAATAGATTCGCAGTCCCTGTTTTGCAAAATTTTCGCATAATTCAGGCATGAAGTCGGCTGCTGTCAACCTTCCAGGTAAGGTGTGACTCCATAATCTGGCACCCAAAACTACGCCGATACCGTCAGCATAGACCAGATCCGCACTGTTGAGAACATTTTGATATTGAGAGTCGTTTTTTGCTATCAGCATGCAGTCGGTATTGACATACATTATCTTTGCCTGTACGTCTGCAGCTATAAATTCAGTGATTTTTCCTCCAAGGCCTTTCAGGTCAAGAACATCAATTGTTGTGCCAAGCAGATTAATAGCTTTTCGTTCCATATTCAGCACCGTTTACCTATGAACGAATTTTTGCAAAGTCAAGTAGATGGCCAAAAACTGCTTTACCTCCTCGCAGGACATAGCTCATGTCCTCAGGGGTTCTGATCTTCATCAGCTGGCGTATGATGAACATAGGGGTTATGAATGATTTGTAGACATCACTGCACATTTTCATGATTTCTTCAGGTTCCATATCCGGCATCGTCAGAACAGGTTCTGTCATGTCGTAACGTTCCCAGCAATCATAAGGATCAAAATTGATCCATCCGTTATTCTTGGCTTCTTCGAACAGTGGAGTGCCTGGATAGGGGACAACCACCGTTGATTGCAGCATTTCCGCATGTCCTTTCGCCATAAGTGATCTGGCGAGATCAAGGGTTCGTGTGGCATCATCATGTGTTTCCCATGGGTACCCAACCATGACCGTCAGTTGAATATCAATGCCTGCTTCAGTGGCTATGCGACATCCTTCGACTATGTCGGACACTTTGATATTTTTTTTGATCCGGTCGAGTGTGGCTTGATTGGCCGACTCGAGTCCTGATTTCATTTTACGAAACCCTGCTTTTTTCATAAGAGGGAGAAGTTCCGGCTGTTTTACCAGAAAATCAAATCGCATATTGCATGAAAAGAGGATTTTTTTGTTTAATCCACGCGCTATCATCCCTTTGCAGAATTTTTCAAGCCATGCTCCGGCAGGAAAATTCCCGCTGTCATCGAATATTTCTTTTACTCCATAATCCGTGACCAGCATTTCAATCTCATCAAGGAGGTTTTCAACAGTTCTGGTACGGAAATTAGGAAAAAGCGTTGTCCATGAACAAAATGTGCATTTCCCCCACTGGCAATCCCTGCCAACCATAGTGTAGCGAAATGGTTCACGTTTCTTCCATTTTTCGAAATAGAGATGCGCTTTGGTCAAGTCCCTGTCAATGAAGGGGAGGGTATTTAAGTCGTTTTTTAAGGAAAATGGACCGGAGTTTTTCAGTGTTCCATTGTCTCGGAAATATATTCCGCCCGGCATATTATCTTTACCGGAGATGGTATCAACAAGCCCCTTCAATGAAAAATCATAATCTCCACCGGTAAGAACAAAATCAACTTTTGAATTAAGGAGTGACTCTTCCGGTAAGGCGGTGACGTGATCACCGGTGAGGACAGTTTTAATTTCCGGTGATATTTTCTTTACGTCTTCAATTATTGACCAGTGAAGCTTTACAACAGGTGTTTTTGTCTCAAAAATAATGAGGTCCGGCCGCTCACTTTCAACAGTCTGGAGAAAATGTGAATAGCTGTGATTCTCAGCAATCCCATCATACCAGATAATGTCATGGCCAGCCTGATGCAGGATAGTTGCAGCATAGGCGGGTACCATGGGATAGATGTAAGATCCTATACTCATCCATTGAAATTGACGATTCTGGGTAAGCATCGGGCTTCCCTTGCCTTTGAGCTCGGGGTAGCTGAACATTATCTTCATTCTTGGGATTCCTCATAAACCAGTAGTATTAATTAGACCGGCTTGCAGTTTTATATGCTTTAGCTGATATCTTTTTAACTTTTATCTTGCACCTGATGCTTTCAATATGGCCGGGATTGTTTGTAAAAGCAATTTGAAATCCAATCCCAGGGACCATTGATCAATGTAGTTTAGATCCAGTTTTATCCATTCAACAAAAGGGATGTCGCTTCTTCCGTTTACCTGCCAGAGACAGGTGATGCCAGGGCGTACACTGAAACGCCGATTGAACCAGTGCTGATCAAACTCATTGTAGTCTCTTACCGGGAGAGGCCGCGGGCCAACCAGGCTCATATCTCCTTTAAGAACGTTAAGTAATTGGGGTAACTCATCAATACTGCTTTTCCGTAAAAAATCACCAACTTTCGTTATCCTGGGGTCTTTTGAGATTTTGAAAACCGGCCCACAGGCTTCATTATCTTTTTCCAGATCTTTTTGTAGTTTTTCAGCATTCTGTATCATGGTTCTGAATTTGAAAAGATTGAATCGTCTTTTATTCAGACCAAGCCTTTCCTGAACAAAGATAGCTGGACCAGGGGAGTCAGTTTTGATTATAAACATTGTCAGTAAAAAAAATGGAGATAACAGGATAAGAAGAATGGATGAAATGACTATATCGAGGATTCGCTTTATCAGGAGGGCACCATTGTCCATAGTGCCTGTATAGAGTGTCACAACAGGAATACCTTCAAAGCTGTCTGTCATTGATTTCGCAAGATTATTATGGAAAAAATCAGCAAGTATGCGGACGTTGATACCCTGATCCATACATATTGTAATTATTTCATCGTATTGCTCATATTGTGATTTTATTGGTAATCCAATCACCACTTCATCCACAACATTGTCTTTGACATATTCTTTCAGATCAATAAGAGGAATAAAGGGATGTTTCTCTCTGTTGGGGGCATGGTCTTTTTCTGTCCATTCGGTATCTATGAATTCCACGACCTCATATCCCAATTGGGGTTTGGCCAGAATTTTTTCGGCAAAGGCGAGAACCCGACTATTTGTGCCTGCAATGAGTAATTTCCGTTTGTCCTGTACATGAATCTTGAAACGTTTCAGGGCTGCCCTGACCAGAGAGCGGCTGAAAATTGTCCCTCCGGTACAGATCAGCCAGAATAACAAGAGGAATAATTTTGAAACCAGTGATATATCAAAGAGGATTGAAAGAACCGATATGCCAACGGTGCATACTGTTGTTGCCTTAATAATCTGACAAGCTTCAGTTTTGCGTGATAAGAGGCGTACGGGAGTGTAAAGTCTGTAGAATGAGAAAACCAGATGCCAGCTTAAGGAAAATCCAAGGATGAGTAGTAAATTTTGTACGCTGATACGAATTGCAAGAAAATGTTTCAGTGATGTGATATCAAGCTGCTGATGTGAAAATATGGCAGCACTTACAAAAGAGAGGATAAGGATACATAAATCGATGCATTTAAAATTTCTTAAAAGCAATGTGTGACCATAAGAAGATGACATGATATTTTGGGTATCCCCTGGCAATGTCCAGTTTAACTTATCCGATTAATCTACTCGTTTAAAGCCATCACTTTGAGCTTGTCAATCGATAGTATTATTATCTGAAGATTCCTGCAATATTTATGCCGCTGGGGGATAATGGCGTTATTGCATTGTCAGGGTGATAAGCCGGAGAGGACATGGGCCATATGGCCAGTGTTGTGAGTGCTCATGCTGCAATTATCCTGGAAAAGCCATTGCGCAGAAGAGTTACAATTCCACAAAGACGCATGTCTACAAGTGTTACGGTTTGGTGCCTGCCGGTTATTTCCAGGCGGGGAAGGCATTCAGGGTAATGTTGGTGAGCCTGGAAAATAGCCCCCTCTCTGACTGTTGTCATAGTGTGAAAACCACATTTACTTGCGATTTTAAATTCACGCTTCCCTGACTCGTCAGCCCCTCCAAAGGGATAGGAAAAGTGATTGACGTTATGGCCGATGTTTTTTTCAAGTTCCGTTTTGGAATCATTGATTTCATTATAGACTTCTTCTGGTGAGAGCTGGTTTAGTTTAAGGTGGTTCACTGTATGGGCACCAATGGTTACCAGTGGATCCTTGGCTAACTCGATGATCTGATTCCAGGTAAGTTGTTGATTTGCATAGTGTTGTGCTTTGATTTCGTAGGGGGAGAAAATATTGGAAATTATTGCATGCTGCTGTGATTGTGAAGTATTGAGAATGAGATTTCGGATGGTGGTGTATGCCAGCTCTTTTTCTTTGGAGTGTTTTGTACAAAAGGAATAGTCTTGTCCTTTGCTGGTGAAAGCCACATTCTCATGGCTAAGAATCAGATCTTCAAGCATATACCACCATAGGGTGATATGCCCATTGGGGAAGGCTGTTGCAATATACACGGCGTATGGACATTGATGACGTTTGAAAATCGGGTAAATAATTTCATGGGCATCGGTGTAACCGTCATCAAAGGTAAAACAGACAAAAGGTCGCTGTTTTTCCTTTGATCTTAAGTTGTGGTACATCGCATCCAGAGATATAATGTCATACCCCTTCTTTTGAAAAAAGTGAATAAGCTCTTCAAGAAATTGAGGAGTTATTTCAATCCTTGAATTTGCCCCTATTCTTTGTCTGTTCCCTGCTGGAAGTACTCTGTGAAGTACTAGAATTACACCTTTACCTCTATAAACCGGTCTAAGAAGGCAGTGTACTTTTGTATACTTGCAGATACTGAAGATTGTTTTCAGGAGGGTCTGTTTTAAGCAGCTCATACTGGAGTTATAGTTTTCTGAGAAATATAAGTTCAGTGTAGAGATTATCAATATAACAAGCTTTTATGTTTTTTGAACGAAAGAGGCGCGGGTAACGTAGTGTGTAGTTGAATCCCGGGCCGGGGGAAGGAGAGCCGGAAAATCGTTTGTCGATCACTGTAAATAATGTAAGATTTTTTTTGAGAAAAAAACGCTGAATACGAGGAAAAGCTTTTTTGAATATGGTGGTGTTGCTGATAAAGTATATTTGTGTAAAGCGAAGCCTCTTTTTTCGTATGGTATTATATATTAGATAACAATATTGTGACTCATCATTTTTGTTGATGGCCAAGAGGTGTTTGCATGAGTTCTGATTATGATCTTCTAAAAGAGCCAGCTCTTGTGGATTCAGTTTTTGGCGAATGGTTTCAATGTTTGAGTAGAGAACCATATCACGTACGGGGGAGAGTGCCAGAAAGGCGGGAAATATTTTTACGTCAGTCTCTAGTTTTGTGAATTTGAATTGCTCAAGTATTAAACTGGCATCCTGGGATGCTGTCAGGCTTGTTACTGTCACATCTTTTAAATTCAATGCGGCCAGAAGCAGCAGCAGGCTGCTTCTTCTGTGTTCTTCAGGTACTATCCAGCAGAATAAATTACAAAACGTTTGATTCTGTCCAAGGATTTCCCGCTCGTAGAAAAATGTACCGAGGAAGCCAACGATGGTATCTTTTTCCAATAGGACATAGCCAAAATGATCGAACCTGCTGGACCAGCACTTTTCCAACAGGTGCCGCCAATCGTTTTTATCCAGTTCATGAATGCCAAAGTGTTGTAATAACGGGTAGATCTGATCCAGCATTTCCAGCGTTGCTTTTTTGACAATTGGCATAAGCGGGCTCTTTTGTACAGGTCTTGTAAGCTGCTTTATTTTAGACGAACTTTCTTGAAACGTTCACTAAGTTTAAGCCTGTCAACAATATGTACTTTTATCGGTACTTTGTAGGGTTGAATACTTTTTGCACAAAATTTCTTTAAGCGCAGTATAAATTCTTTAGGATTTTCTTCTTTGAGTAAACTGACATCTGCACAAACGATGTTACCGGTAATATTGTTTTTTTCACCATAAATCAAAACTTCTGAGACATTATCCATGGTTTGTATGAGGTTCTCAACTTCAGTGGGGAAAACTTTTTCACCACCAACATTGATAATATCGCAATGTCGGCCATTAATTTTAATGTATTCTCCATCCTGTTCAACGGTATCTCCTGTTATAAACCAGCCGTCATCGGTAAATGGGTTAGGAGCATTCAGATAACCCATCATCGCTGAATGAGCTTTTATCTGTAAAATAGAGTCCACGATTCTGGTTTTAAAACCTTCGCCGCCGATTTTCATCCAGAGAGAGTCAGAACTCTTTGATTTTGATCGCAATGTTCCGACTTCAGTGGTCCCGTATTTTTGAAGTATTGTAACATCGGGAAACAGCATGGCACATTTTTTTAAAGTTGGTTCAAGCATGACTTCAGAACCATAAGCAATATATTTTAATGAGGAAAGGTCATGTTTTGCATGTGCTTCACTAAATATAAGAAGGTTAAGAAAAGTGGCTGATACAGGCAGTACCTCCACTTTAAACTTTTCTATTGCGCGACAAATGGCATGTGGGGAGCGATCTTCAATTGTGACAAGGCAGCTGCCATTGGAAAGGACGTATAATAAGGTGTCTATTCCGGCAATGTGGTCAAACAGAAGGAAAGCTAATGTCGTAAAATCATGTCGTTTTACAGTGTATTTCTTTAACAGGTGGTGAACGTCATGGAGAATAGCCTTGCTCTTGCCGGTTGTTCCCGATGAGAACAGAACCAAGCCGGGGTGCTCCCTTTTTCGTAATTTTTCATATAGTTCGTGCTGACCTGAATAGGGAAGTTTACTGATGCTGCCATTATCATTTTGATCAATACTGAATAGTATTTCACCTTGTGCAGTTTCGATGAATTCCTTTTTTTTGGTTGCCACTGCTTCAGTGAGGGGAACGACAATACAGCCACGTTCGATTAATGCCAGAAGTAGCGCTAAAGACTCAGGGGAAAAATCGCCTTCCAGGATTGTAACAGTTCCTGGGGCAACGGACTTGTGCTCAAGACGGTTGAGCCAGAAGTCAATCCGTTCAAGAAGGAAGGCGTAGGTATAACGTTTCTCTTTCCATACGATTGCTGTCTTGTTTTTATCCTCTTTGAAACGTTGCAATAGGAAATCAATAAACATAAATTAAACACCTCCAAGATAGAGTACCTGTCCTGTGATAAAATCACTTTCCATATGGATAAAAAAATCAATTACATTTGAAATATCCCGCATTTCTCCGTAACGATGAATTGCCTGTCGAGCCAGAAGTGCGTCCATTTTTTCTTGTGGAACTGAACGGATCAGGTCGGTTTTTACCGGCGTTGGACCCACTGCATTAACGGTGATGCCCAGTGGTGCAAGTTCCCGGGCCAGTACCTCTGTCAGGGAAACTATCGCAGCTTTTGATGCTGCGTAAATTGCTTCGCCTTCAAGTTTGAGTGGAGTGGCAACAGTTGCGAAGTTGACGATTCTTCCAAACTTATTTTTCTGCATGAGTTTTGCTGCTTCTCTACAAAAAAGGAAGGTGCCGATAACATTCGTATTCAATATTTTATTTACAGTGGATTGTGGAGTAAGAAGGATGTGGTTCATCGACGCAATACCGGCATTATTCACGAGACAATCGAGTGAACCATGAGTTTTCCGGATGGTACTGAACATGCTTTTCACTTGTTTTTCATTTGCAACATCGACACAAAAGTGGTGGTAATTATCCAATGTGAAATCAACTTCCCCACGGCTGCAACCAAAAACAAGATACTCTTTTTCGGTATAATATTGAGCAAGATATTTCCCGATACCCTTCCGGGTTCCTGTGATGAGTATTGATTTGTTATGACTCATTTTTTGCTTCACCCAATAATTTGTCGATATATTCAGCCAGTGTGGCCACGGTTCTAAATGGGCTGTTTTTTTGAGACATGGCTTTTTCATCAGCGAGTGTCACCGAAATTCCTGTTTCTTCCTCTATCTTTTGTTCTGTTGCAACTATGAAGGAGACCAGTCCAAGGGAGCTAAGTTTGCCCATGTCTCCAAACACTACGGTATCAATAGATTTTTCCAGATGTTGTTCCGGGGACGCAAGCATGTTTGTCTCGTCAATTGCGTGGTATATTATTTCTACACTTTGTTTGTTTTCAGACACCGAATAACCTCCTTTTGGGCTATGTAATATGGAAAATTCGTTCTTTATATTACTTGATGGATTCGTAAGGACTGTACGTACCATTTCAATGTGACCTGTCTTGCTGGAATTACAGGGTTTTATCGCGTATGAGATGAAATTTTTACAAGTCTATCTGAGCTGATCACCAAACAGGAATTCTCTGTTTTGTTCACATGTTGACAGATTTGTAGCAATTTTGGTGCCACATGAAGCAAGAGAGGAAAGGTGGCAGAGTTTTTTTACATCAGGGAATAGTTTTGTAGAAACCGAAGCTAAGAAATGAAACGTTATTGGTGATGTACAGTTCTACCCAGGAATTAACGTTAGCAATAGCTGATTTTGGTACAAAAATGATGTCCTGAGGCTCGACTGTAACATTCTGCGTCAAGTCAATGCCGTTTTGAGCATCTTTAACGTCAATGGTCATGACAAAGGGTCTTTGGAGGCCATTGCGACGAATGAGAAGGACCTCATCCGACTGGCCGCTTGATTTCAATCCACCGGCACTGGCGATGGCCTGTAGGATGGTCATGTCTCCATTTATGTTCACCATACCCGGTGTTTTGACTTCACCATCCACAAAAATTTTCTGGGTGGCAAAGGATCGGACAATGACACTGATTTCAGGGTCGTTCAGAGTTTTTGCATAATTATTTTTTAATACTTCAGTGAGTTCGTTGGTTGTCAGTGTGGCAGCAGGAATATCATGCACCAACGCTAGTGATATACGACCATCTGGTCGTACCGTAACGCTTTCGTTCAGGTGAGAGCTGTAGTAAAATTTTATTTCCAGCTCATCCCCTGGCTGCAAAATGTACTCGGGTTGAGATGAAGCAAGGGCAGCAGAAGGCTGGGCCAGTACACCCGGTGCACTAATCTGCTGTGGTTCTTTGACAGGGTTGCTGCAGGCACTTAAAAACAGTAAGACCGCTGTGAGCAGAACAGTCAATCCTATTCCTGCTGTTTGCCGGAAAGGGCACGGTTCATTTTGATTTCCGTTAATAAAGAGCATTAGGAATAACCGTATATGTTGGGTAAGTGGAGGCATAATCTTTCCGTTTATGACTTTCGGCTGAAGAAGTGGTCAGCTATCAGGGCATAGGTAAGACAACTGGTGACAGCTAGAATTATGCCGATCAAAAGGTTTAGTTTTTTTCTTGGTTTGATTGGTTTTGCGGGTACCATGGGTTTTTCGATCACGGCAACATTCACCATCTTTTGTCGATCCATTTCGTCGAGGATGCGGGTTTCTTCAAGTTTACTGACAAAATTCGTGTAATGTTCCTCTGCTGCTTCAACTTCCAGTTGCAACTTCTTCAGTTCTTTTTCTTTTGCCGCAAAATTATGAAGTTGTTCGTTGAGCTTTGCGAGCAGTTGCTTTGTGGATTTATTCTTGGCTTGTTGCGCCTTGAAGTCAGCTTCAGCCAGGATAAGTTCTTTTTGCAGCTCAAGATAGGTGAAATTTTTTCCTGTTCTTTGACTTTTTCCCTGACTCAGGTGCTGTTCATTGATGAAGGTGTTAACATTCTCAATGTCTTTAAGAGCTGCAATGACCAGGCGGTTGTCCTCTTTGTATTTTGCCAGGAGTTCATTCTTGAACAGCTGCAGATCCAGTAGTTTGGCTCGAGCAGCATCAATATTACTGTTTTGTTCCAATTCATCAAAAAGAATGATGTCTTCAGGTATGTTGGTTAAACTTGCTTTAAGAGATGTTACCTTTTCACTGAGTTTGCTTGCATCAGCCAATCCATTGATAAGTGACGTGTCAACATCTACATACTGTTCCAGGAGTATTTTTCGCTGATCCTCCAAAGAAAAAATTTGGTTTTTCTGTTTGAACGTTTTGAGAATATTCCCGGCATTTTCCAGCTTTTCAGTGTATTGGACGACCTGTTTTTCCAAAAACGGGGTCTGGGGATTTTTGAAGAGTTGTATATGTTTTTCTTTGAAAAAATCAGTGAGCAGGTTGATTGCTTCCACAGCTAATTCAGGGTTCTTGTGCTGATAGCTGATACCAATGACACTTGAACTCTTGATGTGAAATACAGAGAAGTTGCTTTTGAAACTGTTCACTGCATATGAAAGGATGGTTTTATCGTTGTCTTTTAGCGAGGCAAGTTTTGGATACAGACGATCAACACCAATTGCATTCACTGTTTTTTCGATAAGCTCTTTGCTTCTGTATATTTCAAGCTCAGTGTTAATAATCAGCGCATTGTCAAAAGTCAGCATTGGCTGGACTTCACCCTGCTCAAGCTGATCCATGGGGCGGTAGACATATTCTCTGCCATACTTTACCATGACCGTAGATGACACTTCATAGATGGGAGATTGAATAAACGTGATTACCAGAGTGCCCAAAATAATACATAGAAAAATGACAACTACTCCCAGTTTTCGTTTTTTGATAACGGTGAAAAAATCGTGCATGCTGCTTTTTATGGGTTTATGGGTCATTTGTCAGAATGATTGTGGTGGTTTTGCCTGGTATTTTTTTCGGAGTATCTCTTTCAAACAAGTGCTGCCAAACAGAACATTTCTGGTAACGCCATGTTCATGAAAATATGTTCACTATAAACAGTTATTGTAATGATAACATTTGATTGGGAGCAGTTTGGTGTTCAATTTTGCAAGCAGATGTCACTGCCACAATATCTAACAACTTAACTTATCGTTTACAAGGGATTTCTGAAATAGCCGGAAATCTCATTTCATTCCGTCATGTCTGAAAAAGCAGAACGAATCTTCAGGGACACTTTGCTTACTAATTTCTTTCCTGGTATACTCGTTTGCGAAAAATGTCTTGTTTGCTGTGATTTAGCATTGTTTGCAGCGGTGTTTTCTTGCGTTGCACCGGCTGGTTCATGTGCCGGGAACGGGAGTGTTTCTTGCATAATTCCGGAAGCATTATAACTTGGCTTTTTTTCTTGCAATGCAACTGATGAATCTCAATTTAAACCTATCTTCTCGATTATGTACAATATCAAAACAGTAAATTTAAGAGCAGTGGTATCCAAACTTTCTGTGGTAATGGCTGCCATTCTACTCCTTTTTCCTCCTGAGATACTTTCCCCTCTTGAGGTTAAGGCAGCTGCATTAATGACTATTACCATCGGGTTTTGGGCGACAAGTATTATTCCTGAGCATATAACCGCTCTATTATTCTTTTTACTGGCCATGCTGTTTTCAATATCACCTCCTGATATTATCTTTGCAGGTTTTGCATCTGCTGCTGTCTGGCTGGTTTTTGGCGGATTGGTTATAGGAGTTGCGATAAGTTCTACCGGGCTTGGGAAAAGAGTCGCTACCAGAGTAGCCTTGCAGCTTGAAGGGGAATATCCGAAAATAATCGGGGGGCTTGTTCTGGTTGGCATATTGTTTAGTTTTATTATGCCTTCTGCCATGGGAAGGGTGGTTCTGCTGACTCCTATTGCCATTGCCATTGCAGATCATTTTGGTTTTGAGAAAGGTTCAAAAGGTAGAACCGGGGTTCTGTTGGCAACTATCATGGGGGCGTATATGCCCGCATTTGCAATTTTACCGGCAAATGTGCCGAATATGATTTTAATTGGTATGGCTGAGACGCAATACGATGTTTCTCTACTCTATGGTTCATATTTTCTTTTACATTTTCCTGTTCTTGGTTTGCTGAAAGCATTGCTGGTTGTTGGATTGATTGTCTGGTTTTATCCCGATAAACCAACTGTTTCAGTTAGCCATTCCTTATCGAAACAAGATGAAATGTCAGCTAATGAATATCTTTTGTCTTCTGTTTTGCTGGTCTTGCTGGCTTTGTGGATGACAGATTTCGCACATCATGTTTCTCCTGCCTGGGTTACCCTTGGAGGAGCTATTTTCTTACTTTTTCCTGGAGTTGAAATTGTTAGCAAACAGCAATTTAATCAAAAAATAAATTGGGCATCCCTTTTTTTTGTTGCAGGAATTCTCGGTTTGGGAGGGGTTATTAACAGCACTGGCTTGGGACATACCCTTGCCAGACAATTGTTGGCACTATTTCCCTTAACGCCAGAAAATGATTTCCTGAATTTTTCTTCTGTAGCACTTGCTTCTGCTGTTACCGGTATAGTGACAACATTACCTGGAGTCCCTGCCGTATTCACACCTCTTTCCGAGAGTATATCCCAGGCAACTGGTATGCCTTTGCAAACCGTTGTAATGTTGCAGGTGCTCGGCTTTTCAACGCCAGTTCTTCCTTATCAGGCGCCCCCTATAATTATAGGCATGCAGCTTGCCGGAGAAAAGATGTTTCCTGCTGTCAAGCTTTGTGGTGTTTTGGCAGCACTGACAGTTCTTTTTCTGTTGCCGGTTAATTATGTCTGGTGGAAAATTATTGGCTGGATATAAAAAAGGAACGTGAGGTTCCTTTTGTGTCTGTTACGGTTTATCTGGAAAACTGATAAAGAGTTGTATGATATTGTTTTCTTTATAGGTGAAGTTCCCAGTGTGTGTTATATGACGCAGTTGAGGGTGGTTATTTGGCCTACGGGTGCTAAGGGTAGCTGTGATAGTTGTCAGGTTTGTTGTTGTATTGCTTTTGAAGCGGCCTTGTTGGTAATAGGTGCTTCTGGTTTCATTCGGGAGTGATGAACGTCATGGGACGATATGTTTTGTTCTTCCGGGAGTATTCATGTTGCCGCTATTCAAGGCGGGTGCAACCTGTTCCTGGATGTGTGTGAATTTTAAATACCGCCGTCTGTTTTTTTGGCACTAAACTTGCGTAAAAATGTACGATGTGCACTGTTTGATTCCAGGTTCTTTTTTATCTGACATGAGTCCGGTGAGGCACTTGTTGGATGAATAGAGGCCACACTAAATATTTTTATTTATTTAATTTCTTTGTTTTGAATAAAATTGTGCATCCTTGTAATATGTTAAGTCCGCACCCCGGAGGTATTTCTCAGGGGCTCCAGTAATAAATTTACATGCTTTGATCTTGGATGGGAACATGTAATATTTACAGGTATTAATGATAATTTTATCTAAATATTCCCTGAAGGGAAGGGTTTAAAAGGTGAGGAAAATGAAAATTAAGACAGTATCAATGTTTATAGCATGTTTATTTCTCTTACATGTGCAGGTGATTACCGGATATGCATGTGTCGGACGAATTTTGACTGTTTCAATGACAGATTCCCCGGATCAGGAAGTTGTCGCCCAGATCTTGTCAGTATTAATTACCGAGCGTACAGGTACCGCGATTGAATTTATTAAAACAGCTGATGTACAGGAAAGTAAAAAGAAAGTTGAAAGTGGAGATGCTGATATTTATATCAGTTATCTTGGTGTGGCACAGGATGGTAATGAAGGGGCAGCGTCAAAAACTGATCCTCAGGAAGCGTATGCCATTATCAAGGCCTATTATCTGGAAAACCTGAGTATGGTCTGGTTAAAGCCATTCGGGTACTCGGGCCCAACAGGGGACGATTCTTCCCGGAAGCAAAGTATTGCCGCTCCGGTAACAACAAAAACAGTTCTGGATCGCTTTCCTGTTCTTGACAGGGTTATTAATAAGCTGGATGGAAAAATAGATGATGCTATTTTGAAACAATTGATGGAACAGGCAGCTTCCGGGGATCCCAGGGCTGTAGCAAAAAGCTTTCTAAAAGCCAGAAATATGATATAGGCATCATCCCCGACTGAAAGCAACTGAAATTTAATTATGTTTTAAGGAGAAAGAGTAAGTTATGAAAAAGATAATTTTCATCATCGGTGCCTTTCTATTGTTAGCAGGTACCGGTCACGCGCATGGCAGTATTTCAAAATTGCCTGATTCTGTGCAGATTCTTCAGTACAACATGAAACTTCATATGAATGCCGATGATATAAGTGTTCGTAATAATCTGGCTATGGCATATTTTCGAACTGGGCAATTTCCTGAAGCAAAAACGGAACTTGATTCCATCCTGAAAAGAGATGCCTCCAACTTTGATGCCCTGGATGGCATGGGGATTGTCCTCATTAAAATGGGACAGGATGAAGAAGCGTTCAAATATTTTGAACAGGCTGAAGCTGTTAATCCAGAGGATGTTTTTTTGCATGTTCACCGTGCAATTAATTATAAAAACTTAAAGAAGGTAAAGCAGGCCGAAGAAGAGATGACCAAAGTGAGAGCTTTAGCTGATGATTCCCAGAATAAGGAAATAGATCAGGAAATTGTCCTTTTAACCAGTTCCCGGCCATAATAGGAGATCAAATGAATTTTAAATGTGTGCTTTTGTGTTGTATGGTTCTTCTGCTGGGTTGCAAAGGACAGGCTGATAAATCTACTGTCAGTGATGAAAAACCACTTCGGGTGGGGTATATGATTTGTGACAGTTATGAAGATTCAAAATCCAGGTTTGGTCCTTTTAATGCATATCTGGAAGAAAAGTTAGGCCGCAAAGTTGAAATGATACTGGCCAATACTTTTGAATTTGAGGATCTTGTTCGTGACAAGAAAGTCGATTTTGTCCATGTGAATTCAATTGTTGCTATCATTTTAAAAGAAAATTATGACGTTGATTTTCTTGCTGTTGATGTGCGGGGGAAATATGGACATAAGGCTACCGGATCAATAATCTCTCTCAAGGGTAGTGGAATTAAAACCATTGAGGATATGCGCGGTAAAAGCATGCTTTTCGGTCCTGCACTTGCTCCTTTTGGTTATATGGCACAGTATTCAATGATGCTTGATAATGATTTTGATCCTGAAACTGACTTTTCATACTATGCAATCCCCTCCGGGGCTGCAAAACATGAGAAAGTTGTGTATGGCGTTTATTTTGGCAAGTATGATGTTGGTGCCGCCCCCACGCTTGACCTTGATCTCATGAGTGGCACGCATAGAATTAATATGGATGACTTTAATGTGATCGCAGAAAGTGTCCAGATGCCCTATTGTACTATTGCTGCAATGCCGGGAGTCACCCCTGAATTGAAAAAGCAGGTGACTGATATTATGCTGAATTTGACAAAAGATGAGTCTGTCCTGGTGGATGGCGAGGTATTGAGAATTTTGGATCGTATGTGGTTAGACGGTTTTACAAAAGCCATTGATAGTGAATATGATGTTATAAGAGATCGATTGAAACGTGCCAACATGGCACCTTATCGAAAATTCTGATTATTTGCTGCAAGGCAGAGACTATCTCCAATAAAGAGTAGGGAACCAGATGAATAAAGCAATATTTTTCAATTATAATAAAATAGTCCTTATCGTTTTCAGTATTGGTGTGCTTCTGTTGACAGCAGGATCCATCTGTGCTGAGCAACTTGTTTTGGACAAAACGAAAATTATTAAAGACACAATCTGGCAGGGTGAGTTATTGCTCCAGGGAGATGTTGAGATAGCAAAAGAAGTGACTTTGCTGATCATGCCCGGCACAGTAATTAAGATTGAAAAAAAAGAGGGCTTTGGATCATTTAAACTCAATAAGGACAAAAACAATCATTTCCCTGGTATTGAAATAGTGGTGAGGGGGAAAATAATTGCTCAGGGGACAAAAGAACATCCTATTGTCTTTACAAGTTCTGCAGAAAAGCCAAACCCCGGTGACTGGGGTGGAGTGAATATCCTTGCAAGTAAAAATAATATTATTGAATATTGTGAATTCAGTTATGCGCATACAGCCGTCCATGGTCATTCGGCGCAGGTTGTCGTTGCCCGCTCCTATTTCCATCACAATGGTGTTGCAACCGGCCAGAAGAATGTGAAAGAAGCTGGTTTTGATTCTGTAATGCCTATGCTTTATAATCGAATGACTGAAAATGGTGGAGGTATTTTATATGGTGGTGGAAGCACGCCGGTTATTGTTCATAATGAAATCAGCAATAACAAATTCTTTGGTATTTATGCCAAGAAGGGAGGGATGGCGACTATCCGCTATAATAATATCCTTAATAATGGCAAAGGCATCATAGTTTTCAAAATTAAGAATGGCATGTTGCTGCGTGATAATAATATTTCTGGTAATGAGGACTATAATGTTTCATTGCTGGAAGGCCAGGAATGGGATCTTAATGCCCAGAATAATTGGTGGGGTGAAACTGAAGATGCTAAAATCAGGGCGAAGAATCGTGACAAAGAAAACGATGATAGCCTTGCACAGATTGATGTTTCCCACGCGACCGGAGTTCCGGTTGAAGGGGCTGGCCTGAATTAGCAACAATCATGAAGATTGTTTTTTTTGCTCCTATAGCCGGGTTGAGTCAAGAGTTGCTTTGCTCAACCCGGCTATATTGTTTCTGGTAAAAAATAGTATGCTTACTTTTAACATGTACACTACTGATAATTAATACTCATGGACAGGCTAGATAAATTTAATATTATTCTTTTGGTAATACTTTTCCTGGTAACGACTGGAATGTTGGTTCAGCATGAACTTATGGCTTCAAAAGAAACCGGGACTGCACCAGACAGTAAAGAAGCGATGATAAAACAGTTCGAAGAGCAGATAGCCAGAGATTCGATTACTTATAAAGATGTTGTTACGGCAATGGAAGAGAAACGACATCGCGATGCTGTAACCATGCTGGATAAAATAATTCTGACAAATCCAGATAATCCGCATTCGTTTGTGCTAAAAGCAGAGATCTATTCTGAGAAAGGTGAATTGGCCAGAGCCATAGCTACCTATAGGAATGCAATAGAAATTGAACCTGATCTTGTTGATAATAAAACGCCTGTATTCATAGGAGACTCGGTTATGGAGCTGATTACAAAAGCCAGGGGAAAATTGAATCGGGAAAGACAATTGAAACCTGACGATACAACAATAGCCACTGCACTTGAAAACATATATTATCTTCAAAGGCGAATTGCAGGAGGTTGCGAATAAGATGAGCTGGATAAAGAGAGTTGATCTTACGATTATTACCGGACTGCTTCTTGGGATTGGTAGTGTTTTGATTTCATTTGTCGGCAATCCGGTTAATTCAGGTATTTGCATATCCTGTTTCCTTGAAAATCTTGCCGGTGCTCTACAGTTTCAAGGAGATATCAGGATGAGCTATATCCGCCCGGAACTCATTGGGTTTGTGCTGGGATCATTCCTTGTTGCCAAAAAAACGGGACGTTTCAAAGTTACCGGAGGATCATCTCCTGTTATTCGTTTTTTTCTTGGTTTCTTTATTATTGTGGGATGCGCTGTTTTTATTGGATGTCCTATCAAGATGATATTGCGGCTTGCTGCCGGTGACTGGACTGCTGTTGTTGCTGTCTTCGGTATGATGTTTGGTGTCTGGTGTGGTGCCCGTTATATAAAAGCCGGTGTTTTTCTGGAACGAGAGCGGGATATGCCAAAAGTAAATGGATACATTTTTCCTTTTCTTGCTTTTATGCTTCTTGTTTTTATTTTTATTCAACCAACATTTATTAAGCAGGGGCTGAAAGGTCCAGCAGCCCTGCATGCTCCTGTTTTACTGTCTTTAGCTTTGGGGCTCATTATTGGTGGATTTTCACAACGATCCGGTTTGTGCATAACAGGTGGTTTTCGAAACTACTTTCTGTTTCGTGAAAAAACTCTCCTGAGTGGTGTTGTTACTTTCTTTGTGGCAGCCCTTCTTGTGAGCCTTGCAACCGGGCAGTTCAATCCTGGATTGAATGGTCAACCGGCTTCTCATATGAGCCATGGCTGGACCTTTCTTGCCATGACGCTGGTGGGGCTTGCCTCTGTTATTATTGATGGATGCCCTTTCAGGCAGGTCATTAAATCAGGTCAGGGTGATATTGATGCAGGTATCACTACCATGGGTATGTTAGCCGGTGCTGCTCTGGTGATTTCTTGGTCCATGCGGAGTACTTCTGCTGGCCCGGAATTTGCAGGTAAGATTGCAGTGATGAGTGGTTTGATATTTTGTTTGTTTGTTGTAATCTCATTTCGAAAACGTAGTAAAAAAATCAGATAATACATCGTTAAAACGAAAGGTTGATAGTCAGCTTCATTCGGTCACGTTGATTGGCATACAGGATGTAAAGTAAAAAGCCACTGAGTGAAAAGACACTTTATCTGGATGTCGTGAATCCAAATGTTCTCGGTATTTAAGGAATGGTGAGAAATATGAAATGGTTTGGAAAGAAAAAAAGTAAAAAATCAGACAGCGTTACATCGGATTCAGCGACCAGAGGGCTTTTGGTTTTTGCCCATCCAACAACTGTAATATCGGTTGAGGAGATTTTAAAAGATGAGGGGTACACAATTCGGGTTGTCAGTCCTCCGCCATCCTATAGGACAGGTTGTGACTTAAGTGTAGAGTTTCCCCTGAAGTTCGAGGCAGAGGTATGTAAGTTGTTGAATAGTGTTGGTATGCCCCCTTTGGATGTGGTGCCCATAACCTCTGAAGGTATGGAACCATTACATTTTGTTCGGAAAAAAGAATTTAATGGAAGATATCTGATGATACGTGCTGCAAATATGAAAATGACAGTAGATAAAATATCAGGTGAAATAGTAAATGTCTCTGGTGGTGGTTGTCCAGATGTTCCTTATATGGCAACAAAAATGATTGGTAAGCGTCTCAATGAGGTAGCCAGTCCTGGAGAAGTGGGGTATTCATTGTGTGCATATTCTCTGAATACATCATATGAAGAGCTTGTGAAAGCGATAGGAGATTGATACATGTTGCTTTTGGCAGGGTCTGTACCCGTTAAAGATCTACCTTTACTGATTGGACCCATAGAAATAACCTCCCATGGTATTAAGATAGATGGTCATACCCTAGAAGTAAACAGGGGTAATGAAGCCATGATGACAGCCGCAGCTTTGATATGTCAGGAATTCAAGCTGGATAGTCCAGTTGGCATGGTTGCCGGTGATACGGGAAATCGGGCGGGCAGTGAAGCCATTTATAAATATCTCGCTGAAAATTTGCCGACTATGGGTGCTGATGTTGTGACTCTTCATTATGTCATGCCTGATATAAATCTGAACAAAAAGGTGTTGGCATCCATTGATAAAATGGAAGATAAGCCGATTATGATTGCCGATGCCGGTACCATGTATGTTGCAAAGGCCGGAGGGGATGCCCATTATTATGACGTTTTCACCCCGGATCTTGGTGAGATGGCTTTCCTGGCTGATGACAAAGCTGACCATCCTGCCTTTACCAGAGGGTATATTTTTGACTTGGAAGATGATGTGCCAGCCTTGATTCAAAAGGCACATGAAGCGAATAATATTCCTGCCGCCATGTTCGTGAAAGGGGCTACTGATTATATCTGTCTAAACGGCGAGATTGTTGAGACCATCAGTGAGCCTTGTATCGAAACTATGGAACCCATAGGTGGAACAGGTGATTTAATAACTGGTATGATCAGTGCACTGCTTTATGCTGGCAAAAGCCCTCTTGATGCCTGTCGTATTGCCGGGCGTGTGAACAGGCAGGCAGGTCTGCTTTCACAGCCAACGCCTGCTACTCAGATTGAAGAAATATTACAGTTTCTACCTCAGGCGCTGCACGAGGTCTTGGAGCAATTAGGATAAATCATGGCCAGAATTATCATCCCCTTCCCATTTCGTAAACACACTGAAAATTTGCGTGAGATTGTGCTTGATGCCGATACTCTAATGGATTGTATTGAAAAACTTATAGCCAAATATCCAGGCATGGGTTCCATTCAGGATCATCCGGCGCTACTTTCAATTTTTATTAATGGCAAGCAGACAAAAGATGAGTGGAGCAAAGTTTCATTGTCGAATGAAGATGAGGTGTCACTAATAATACCCATCGCCGGTGGATAAGGATTTATAAAATAATGCAGCTTTCTCAAATAGAACGAATTGTTTTGCCACGACCCAAATGGGACGAAATCGTATCGCATTGCAGGAGAAAACTTGCCGGTGATTTTTTGCCGGATGAGTCTGAGGTACGTCGGGCATATGGTATTCTGGCAGGTTCGCAGAAGGGTGACGAAATCAACATTGAATGTGTGTTACCAGTCAAAAAGAATGCCAGGGCAGTTGAACCATTGAAGACATATATGGATACGGTTATGGAGAAATATGCCAAGCCGTCAAAAACACCCATGTCACAGCGGGGATGGATTACAGATCCTTCAGAGTTGAAAGAGTGTTACGAACTGTGTGATAGAGAAGAGCTTCAGATCTTTGGCACATATCATATGCACATCGTTCCATGGGAGGGTGATCCAATACGCGATACACCAACAGTACTCGATACTGTACTTGCCGAGAACAGTAATCTTTTTACTTTTATAATTGCTATGGTGGACGAGTCCAAACCATCAATCAAAGCGTATTATGAAGGAATCTTGGGAAAGGATGTTCCTGTTATTATGGAATCTTTATGAGAATACAGCTGACGCTATGAATTACAGCTGAAAATCAGGGTAATACTTTTATGAAAACTATAAAGGAAAAACCGGAGTTAGTTGTTGAATATCTTGATCCTGATGAAGGGTTTAAAGGCTGGTTGGCTATTGACTGTTTTGAGCATGAGTTGTGTGCCGGCGGGGTCAGAGTACAGAAAGGACTTACCAGGGAGTGCGTGGAAAGCCTGGCATCCACGATGACCCTGAAAATGAGAATATCCGGTATCAGGGCAGATGGGGCCAAGTGTGGCATAGATTATGATCCTGCGTCTCCTGGAAAAAAAGAGGCACTTTTTCGGTTTGTTCGAGCAATTCGTCCCTTCATCTGTACCCGGTACTCCATGGGACCTGATATGAATACCACTATGAAAGAACTTGATGCTATTGTCGCCAGACTTGGCCTGCCATCGATGAAAATAGCTGTGGCTTATACGCAGGGGTTGGATAGTGACGATTTTCTCCAACGCATTGAAACGCTGGTCAAGCCAGCCGGGCATGATGATCTGGGAAGGCTGCGTGCTGGTTCTGGACTGGCTGCTGCCTGTTTTGGAGTACTTGAACATCTCAAAATACGCAGTGAGGCTGCAACTGTAGCCATTCAGGGATTTGG
Source organism: Lepetodrilus ovalis (assembly GCA_032361185.1). NCBI lineage: Eukaryota > Metazoa > Mollusca > Gastropoda > Lepetellida > Lepetodrilidae > Lepetodrilus > Lepetodrilus ovalis. The sequence goes on along the minus strand of JAUTBQ010144400.1, from coordinate 44,491 downwards.
GGGGCTTGCTTCTGGTGCTGTCTATTGTCTTAATAAAAAGGGTGTGAATATTGTTGCCCTGGCTGATTGTGATAAGACCCTTGTCAACCTTGATAATAATCCGCTGGATATTGATGGAATTTTACAAAAGGCAAGTAATGGTCTGATACCTGAAAAAGAAATAGTCGGTATATACAAAAAGAGAAACGCTATTTATAATGTTGCTTGTGATGTTTTCATTCCAGCAGCTATCGAGAAATCCATCACTGCAAAGGAAGCTGCTGCCATGCAGGTTAAGGCGGTTGTTTGCGGTGCCAATCTTGCAGTGACTCCTGATGCAGAAAAAATTCTTCATGAACGTGGTATTCTTCTCATCCCTGATTTAATTGCCGGATGTGGCGGCTCTTTATCAATGGAAGGTTTGTTCGGTCCTTCTGTTCAGCCGTCTGTTGAAGAGGTTCTGCAATTTGTAGATGAAAAAATGCAGCAGATTGTGAAGACAACCCTATTGCGCAGTCAGACCGATGATATTTCCAGTAGGGAGGCTGCTATTAAAATATGCAAAGAAAGATCTGTCTATCCCGGAACAAAACCATACGGTTCCCTTACTGTTTCTGATAACTATCCTTCGGAACAATCGGATGCCTTTCAATCCCTTGCAGTGAATTGATTTAATCATGTCAGCACATCCAATTGATTTTAAAATTAATCCCCATGTATTCAGTACTCCCGAGTTAGAACAAATATTCGCGGAAGAAGCCGTCTTTCAACGCTGGCTCGATTTTGAGGCTGCTCTTGCAACTGTGCAGGGTAAACTGGGTATTATTCCATCCGAGGCTGCTGAAGAAATCACTCGGAAGGCAAAATTTGAATGTCTGGATTTGGCAGCTATACAAAAAGGTTACGGTAAAAGTCGTAATTCCGTTATGCCTCTTCTTGGCGGGCTTCGCCGTGCCTGTTCAGACGGACATGGAGAGTATGTGCATTACGGGGCGACCACCCAGGATGTCCTTGATACCGGAGAAATCCTCGCTCTTCGTTCCGTTATTGCCATTCTTTATCGTGATCTTCGTAATTTTGAAAAAATATGTCTGAATCTTGCCAGGGAGTACAAAGAAACTCCAATGGCTGCAAGAACTCATGGACAGCAGGCTTTGCCAACAACCTTTGGCTTGAAAGTAACGGTCTGGCTTGGTGAAATCCGGCGTCACATTGAACGTCTCAAACGATTATACAGGACAATAAATTGTGGACAGCTTGGGGGCGCTGTCGGGACTATGGCTGCTTTGGGCCCCATGGCCCGAGAAGTGGTGGAAGGAGCTTTGAAGAAACTGGGCCTTGAACATGATCCTGCCTCCTGGCATACATCGCGTGATAAAATTGCCGAATTATCTTCAGTGTTTTCAATGCTTGTTATGACACTTGCAAAAATTGCCAATGAAATTTTTCAATTACAAAAAACTGAAATTGGCGAATTGCTTGAACCATCTTTGAGCGGATCTTTGGCCAGCAGCACGATGCCACATAAACAAAATCCTGTTATATGTCAGCGGGTTATTGCACTCTCAAGACATGTGAGAGCTCTTAATTCAACTGTTATTGAGAGTATGGGACATGAACATGAACGGGATCCTCGTTGTCTCTGGGCCGAATGGCTGGCAATTCCGGAACTTAGCATATATACCGGGACCTGTATGCAATACATGGTGAATGTGCTGTCTGGATTGATTGTTCGTTCTGATAAGATGCTTGAAAATCTGTATGGCCAAAAGGATACGATCACTACAGAATGGCTGACGTTTCAATTAAGTGATGATATGGGTAAAATGAAGGCACTTGAAAAAGTGCATCTTTTGTCCGAGCATACCAGAAAAACCGGAGTTTCCATGAAGGAGGCTGTCTTGTCTGATTCAGAGACAGGACACCTGTTCAGTTCTGAAGAGCTTTCTCTGCTTGAAAAACCTGAACGTTATTCAGGGCATGCTGTTGCCATCGTAGACCAGGTAATGCAAAAAATTGCAGAGCAAAGAAAAGCTGATCCTGGTAAACTTTCAGAAATTGTAACAGGGGAGTGAGCGTTTATGAGTGAGTGTGATCTCTCCAGCCATATTGTTGATTCGAGTTTTTACAGCACTGGCTATACAACATCTGAGGCAAGAACGATTTTCTGTGATAAATACAGGTATCAGAGATGGCTGGATGTAGAAGTGGCCTTGGCCATGACTCAGGCTGACCTGGGCATGATACCGCTGTGGGCTGCAGAAAACATCAGAGATAATGCTGATTTATCACAACTCGATCTCGATGCTCTCAAAAAAAGCTTGAAAGTTACCAGCCATTCTCTTATGCCCCTGCTGGAGGCTTTGCAATGTGTCTGTGATAAAGAGGCAGGGCAATTTATTCATTTTGGGGCCACTACCCAGGACATTCAGGATACAGCTCAGGTCCTGGAAATAAGAGATGTTTTCGACATAGTCGAAAGGGATCTCACGGCTATTATTCAGCAGGTCTCACGATTGGCAGAACGTTATCAGGGCTTGGTCACAATTGGAAGAACTCATACGCAACATGCGCTTTCCATGACTGTTGGTTTGAAGATGGCTGTATGGCTTGATGAATTATGGCGCAATTACGAGAGATTATTAAGTATTAAAAAGAGGCTTTTTGTCAGTCAACTTTTTGGTGGTGTTGGTACAATGGATGCTTTTGGTGACAAAGGGTTTGTTTTACTGGATCAATTTTCTAAAAAGCTTGGATTGGAGTCGCCTAACACAGCATGGCATGCATCAAGGGACAGGTTTGCAGAGTTTCTTTCTACTCTAGCTTTGATTTCCGGCATTATGGCAAAAATTGCTGATGAAATTCGTTGCCTTGCCAGGAATGAGATTGGTGAGCTTGAAGAACCTTTTCAATTTGGGAAGATTGGCAGCAGCACCATGCCCCATAAACGGAATCCTGAAATGTGTGAACAGGTCGTAGTACTTGCAAAACTAATTAATGCTAATTCAGGATTAGGTCTTGATGGTTTGATCAGTGAGCATGAGAGAGATTATCGATCCGTTCGTCTGGAATGGGTGACTATTACCGACACTTCACTTTTTGTCTGTGGCCAGCTGTCGATGATGAAGGAAATTTTAAGTGGTCTTATTGTTCACGAACAGAAGATTGAGCAGAATGTTACAGAGGCAGCAACCTGTATTTCAACGGAAGCGTTAATGTTTTTTCTTGGTGCATCAATAGGAAAACAGGTTGCGCATCAATTGATTTATGAAATCAGTATGAAAGCAATTGAGGATGGAAAGCCGCTGCTCGATTTACTAATGGATCACCCGAAGATATCTTCGAGGTTTACGAGACAGGAATTTGAGCAGGTGATTAACCCGGGGAATCATATTGGTTTATCGAAAGAGATAGTACAACGAACCATAAAGGTAGTAAAAAACGGTTTGCAGCAGTTACCGGGAAGGACAGCTATTGAAACCGTCAGGACATGCCCTCTTAGTAAGAAGTGTGAAAACGGGATGATCTCCTGAAAACATATAGCATATAAAAAATTGAGTCGATACCATAGACAGATAATCCTGGATGGCTGGGGAGACGCAGCTCAGGAAAAATTGAAGAGCAGTAAAGTGTTTATTGCTGGCGTAGGGGGACTTGGCTCCCCCGTAGCGATGAATTTAACGCTTGCCGGGGTGGGTCATATAATCCTTTGTGATGCGGATACTGTCGATATGAGTAATTTGAACAGACAGTTTCTCCATAGGGAAAACAGTATTGGGACTGATAAAACCCACTCTGCCTTGATGACGCTTTCAGCAATAAACAGTGAAGTGGATTTTGATGCGGTTTCGAAGAAAATCACCGCAGCGAATGTTGAAGAACTTGTCGGTGATGCTGATATTATAATGGATTGTCTGGATAATTTTGTCGGTCGATTCGTATTAAACGAGTATGCTGTTGAAAAAGGTATTCCAATGGTTCATGGAGCTGTCTGGGGGATGGAAGGCCGGATTAGCTTTTTGAACCCTCCTTTAACACCCTGTTTATCCTGTCTTTTTCCGGAATCACCTCCCTTGGAGAATATTCCTGTACTTGGCGCAGTTACAACAGCGACTGGCAGTTTTCAGGCCATTGAGGCAATACAGTATTTAATTGGGGCGCAACCGGCGCTTGCAAATAAACTGTTGATAGTGGATTACTCAAGTCTGCACTTTCAGGAACTGGAAGTGTCTCGTAACGATAGTTGTCAGATCTGTGGTTAATTGACTGCAGTTTCATCAAGTGAGTGTTTCTTTTTTTGCGGCGTTCTTTTCACTGATTTCTATATTCCCTGTTTTATTTTTTCCTGCCTCGTCTAGGCTATTGATAAATATTTCTTTATCTTTTAGCTTGTTGCGTATGTTGTTAACCCGCATTTCTCATGAACATTTTGTTCGAAAGCATATAAAGTAGTAACTACAGTGTAATTGAGAAATAAAGCAATCAACTATTTTCTTACAAAATGTTCATGAGAAATGGGGTTAAGGACAAGATCTCTGGTGAATGAAGATAGCAGGATAAATTTTGCAGAAATCTTTGAAGAAGCCTGAAGCGTATCAGAAAAGAGAGGATATTATCTTTTTGATCAATAAGATGATGTGGCAATATCTCCTGATTGGATTGTTTTGCGTATTTTTACAGGGTATGTCTGTATCGAGCGTTGTTGGGGAGGAGCTGATTGTTCCTGATGACTATTTCACCATCGGGGAGGCCATGGAGTTTGCCCAGTCAGGTGATACTGTCATTGTCATGCCTGGTACCTATAATGAGAGGGTTGTGGTTAAAGAAGGTGTGGACCTGCTCAGTTATGATGGTGATGGCGGAAATGATCTGGTGGATGGTCCTGGCCAGCATAAAGTTTTTAGAAGAACTCTGGAAACAATCATTGATGGCAGTGAAATTGAAGAACCCGGCTATCTGATCAGTTTTCCAAAATCCACAGTAACTCCGATGAGAGTGGATGGTTTCACGTTTAAGAACATGCCAAAATATGTTTCTGGAATCAGCCTCTTTCTGATGGAGATTCGTGGCAGTTCTCCGGTTGTTGTCAATAATATTTTTACTGGTAATAAAAGCTGGGGAGCAATTTTGTCAACCGGGCTTGGTGTTGGAATGGGGGCTGCACTCGATACTGAAGCCAAACCGCTGATTGAGAATAATATTATTTATTCAAATGGTGGTCCAGGTATCGCCAATGCCACTAATTCTGCAGCGACTATTACAAATAATGAAATTTTTGATAACCATTTTCCATCTTCTGAAGATAAGATTTTTTTTGCGCCCGCCATTGGTGTACGTGAGAAGGGGCGGCCGGTCATTGATGGTAATTTGTGCTACCGAAATGGTACAGGTGTTGGAGCCATTAACTTTGACAGTCATCAAAAACCGCTGATTATCAAAAATAATACGATTTATAATAACAGTCGAGCGGGAATTGGACTGAGGGGGCTTGGTGGTGTGGGCGCTAATATTGACGCAATAATTGAAAACAATTCAATCCATGGCAATCTGACAGCAGGTATACGTTGTACAAAGGTTGATACTATTACCCTTTCTTATAATGTGATTTATAACAACAGAAGAGCTGGTATCAGTCTGTGGAACACAAATGAAACAAGTATAACTGATAATGAAATATATGGAAATCTAACTGCGGGGATACGATTGCTCGGCGTTCCCTCAGCAGTTCTCCGTCGTAATTACATTTATCAAAATGTCAGCGCTGGTATTGATTTTATTGGGTGGGATGAAGAGAAATGATGAATTTCATTTCTCGCATATTATCTGTCTGCTTTACTCTGGCCATATTATTTGCTGGCCATTCCAGTGTATTGGCAGAAATTTTGCATGTCCCGCATGGGTACCTGACAATCCAGGAAGCAGTGCGAAATGCCTCAGAGGGAGATACGATACTTGTTGCTCCTGGTACTTATCAATTCTATTTTGATAACCTGACCATTATCCATGGCGTTCTGACCTTGAAAAGCAGCCGGGGTGCAGGGCAGACAATAATTGTCGGTAAATCAGGCCGTCCGGTTATAACATTTGCGGGTACGAGTCGGGCGCTCATAGAAGGGTTTACCATCAGGAGTGAATCTATTGATCAGAGAATCTCCCGTAATGGAGGGGCAATTTATTGTGAGCCCGGGACAGCTCCTGTCATTAAGAATAATACGATTGTTGATAATGTTTCAATTTTTGGAGGAGCAATTTATTGTGATACACAATCGTCACCGATAATCAGTGATAATAAAATTAAAGGAAATAAGGCCCTGGTTGCCGGTGGGGGAATTTATTCAGTCCGCTCAACAGCAACAATACGCAGGAACTTTTTACTGGAAAATGAGGCCAGGAATTCAGGAGGTGCAATTGGCTGTAATCGTGATGCATCCAGTCTGAACAATAATATCATATGGAATAATCAGGCACGATTCGGTGGAGGAATATCCTGCGATCGGGCAGCTTCTATTATTGCTAACAATACAATTGTCGCAAATAAAGCGGAATATGGCGGCGGAATAATGGTTGATAGAGGTTCTGTCCGTCTGACAAATCTGATTCTTTGGCAAAATACTGCAGGAGATCTTTACATGAAAGAAACCGGACCTTCAGCAAGACCAAGTTATTCGGATCTTCAAGATGGAAGTTTTAAAGGGATGAATAATAATATTTCTGTCGATCCTCTGTTTGTAGACCAGGATCAGGGGGATTTTCATTTGCAGAAAGGGTCACCATGCAAGAATACAGGGGTATTTGACCCTTTTTATATGGATGAGAGAAAGGATTGGAATGATATTGGTGCTTACGGCGGATCTGATGCACCTGTGGAGGAAATGAACAGTGAAAAAAAATAATACTATAAAGAGATTATATTCCCACAAAGTGCTGGCAGTTATTATTGTTTGTGTAGTTGCCGGAACTGGCTTTAGTCAGCAGGTTTTGGGGGCAACATATCGTGTTCCTGGTAATTTCACCTCAGTACAAAAGGCTCTTGATGCTTCTATAGCTGGTGATAAAGTTCAAGTGGCTGCGGGCTCCTATTTTGAACATATCAAGTTGAAAAAAGGAGTTATCCTGGAGGGGGGCTGGAATAAAGAGTTCTCAGAAAGAGATATTGGTTCGTTTGAAACGCTTATTGATGGTCAAAATGAAAAAGGGCCTGTTGTCACTTGTGCCGACGAAGCCACCCTGGACGGTTTCACCATTATTCATGGAACACTTTTAAAGACCGATGACATTTCAGAAGGATCTGGAATCTATTGTGAGGGGACATCTTCGAAAATTGTTAATAACACAATCAGGGAGAATGAACCTTCCGGCATCTTCTGTGAGGGAAGCTCAGCAATAATTTCTAAAAATCATATTCTAAATAATGCTCAGGCTGGTGTGTATCTCTGTAAGGGATCATCATTGCAAATAAACGAAAATATCATTCATAACAATAACTATTCCGGAATCGGAAGTGGCAAGGCACCGCTTTCAGAGTTTGATGTACGAAATAACACCATTTATAACAATGAAAGATCAGGAATCAGTGCAGTAACAGTAACCGGATCTATTCAAAATAACATTATCTATGGCAATAAGCGCTCTGGAATCAGGTGTACAGTTGATCCGGTGAGTATCATTAATAATACTGTGGTGGATAATGGGCAGGCCGGTGTCTGGGTCGAGAATCCACAAATGACAGCAACTATTAAAAACAATATTTTTACTCATAATATTGATGCAGGGATTCGAACAACAGGACGGGGATATTCAAATAATCTGTTTTTTGCCAATGGCCAGGCAGGTGAATGTAATCCAGAATTTCTCTGGTGCGTTAAGCCGCAATATGGTGGCTATGGTGATGAAACAAGTTATAAGCGTCATAAAGGGATTATTGCAGATCCAATGTTTGTCGATATGGCTTCCCGCAATTTTCATCTTCGTTCCGGCTCTCCGGCAATAGACAGCGGTGACAAAGATAACGCATTCTCTGATGTTCACTTTCCGTCATCTCTTGGAAGTGATCGTAATGATATGGGTGCCTATGGCGGTCCTCTTGCAATTGCAGAAAAGAGAGAGAAAAACACCCTTCCATTGGCTCATGCCGGTTCCGATCAGATTGTTGAAAAAGGAAAAAGAGTCATCCTTGATGGTCGAGAAAGCAGTGACCCTGACGGTGACGCATTGACTTATAAATGGACGCTGCTTTCAAGTCCGGAAGCGGGTAAGGCAAAACTTTCAAGGGCAGATAAAGACAGATGCCTGTTGCGAGCAGATGAACCAGGTGTTTATGAGGCTCAGCTGATTGTAACAGACAGATGGAAGCAGGCCAGTAAACCGGCAGTGGTGAAGGTAACCTTATTAGCCAATACTCCACCTAAAGCAAATATTGGAGAGATGATTGCGCAGGTTTCTGCTGGAGACACTTTTACATTGTATGGAAGTGCAAGTAAAGATCCGGATGGCGATCCCTTGACCTATCAATGGTCACTCCTTTTTAAACCTGGTAACAGTAGTGCCGCCATAACTGATGCTGCATCCCAGAACAGTTCTTTTCAGGTGGACGTAGACGGTGGTTACACTATTCAGCTGATTGTTAATGATGGTAAAACAGACAGTAAACCTGCATTTGTAAATATCAGCACAAGGACTCCTGTTCAGGAGGGAATCCGAAATGTCCCAGGTGAATATCCAACAATCCAGGCAGCGATTGATGCTTCTCAGGCAGGGGATGATATTGTTGTACAAAAAGGGGTCTATAAAGAATTGTTGGTCATTGACAAGAGTGTCAATATGATTGGAAAAGACTGGCCGGTAATAGATGGCGGCAGTCAGGAAGGAAATATGAATACAGTATCAATTTTCTATCTTGGTGAAAGAGCAGGAAAGATAGAAGGGTTTGTTATCACGGGTGGTGGGCTTGGTGAGCTTGGCCATGGTATCAATGTCTGGGACTCTTCTCCCGATATTTTTAACAATAAAATCAGTGGTAATAATCACGGCCTTGGGATCCATGGTTCACCTCCGCTGACCGGTAAGGCTAAAGTGCATGGTAATCTGATCTTTAATAACAATGTCGGTATTGGTAATGGAAAAGATAGTGTGGCCAGGATCTATAACAATCGTATTTTTAATAATAATGTAGTGGGGGTTGGTTCCCGGGGAAAGGGAGCACCAAGAATTGAAGCGAATTATATCTATAATAATCGTATCGGAATAGGCGCAAGAGAGGTAGCCTCACCTCGTATTTCCGGTAATCATATCTTCAATAATACAGATGGTATCGTTATCAGTCCATTGTCAACCATTAAAAATTTTGTGTTCGAGGACATCATAATCAACAATAACCTGATTGTAGACAATGACCATTTAGGTATCAACATCACTTCTTTTAATCTCAGTAAAGTTATAATCACCAACAATACGGTCGATTCCAACAATAAGATGGAACGAAAAATAAGGGGAGGGGGTGTTATCTTTGGTTATCCACAGCCGGCATCTTTTACCGCGGTGGTTGAAGGAAATATCATCAGCAACAATAAAGGCGGGGGAATGGTAAACTATATCGGTTCTGAAAATTATACTCAACCAGGTGCTACGCTCTTAAATAAAGGGAATAATTTGTGGCACAACAGTGTAGATCGTTTGGATTGTAAATCTGGTGAGAACTCATTTTCAAGTGATCCGTTATTTTCTTCAACCGACATGCAGGATTCAGGAGCATATAAAGTAACTCAAAAAACAAATGATAACACTGCTGTAGGGTATTTTTATTCAGTGGATACTTTTAGTGAACTTCCGGTTGAAACTGATTAAATCGGTATTGTTTAGCGGTACAGTTCCCGGAGTATTTTTTCAGAAAGAATAAATGCATTAAAAGGAGGATGAGATAGTGATACGTGTAAAGGGGTTATTGGTAGCAGCAGGTTGTCTGTTGCTTCTGAACAGTCAGGCAAGTGCTCATTATGGAATGATTATTCCATCTGATCAAATGGTGACTCAGGGAGAGGAGAGTAATGTTACTATAGATGTACGTTTCTGGCATCCCATGGAAGGAATCCCCATGTCTCTTGTCAAACCGGAAAAATTTTCTGTCGTTGCAAACGGAAAAAATTTTGATCTGCTGGAAAGTCTGGAGTCCATAAAGGTTAAAGACAGGCAAACCTGGATGCTTAGTTACAAAATCAAACGGCCCGGTTTATATGTGTTCAGTATGGAACCCCAGCCATATTGGGAACCCGCAGAAGATAAGTTTATTATCCATTATACAAAAACTGTGGTAACCGCATATGGTATGGATGATGGATGGGATGATGAGTTAGGTTTGAAAACAGAGATTGTACCACTTTCTAAACCCTATGGTTTGTATAGTGGAAATGTGTTTCAGGGCATTGTCAAAATGAATGGCAAGCCGGTTCCTTTTTCCGAAGTTGAGGTTGAGTATTATAATGAAGATGGTTCTCTGTCAGCACCTAATGATTACATGGTAACGCAGACTATTAAGGCAGATGGTAACGGAATTTTTACCTATGCAGCTCCCGTTGCAGGATGGTGGGGATTTGCTGCATTAAATGATGCTGATTACACCATAAAATATGGTGAGCAGGAGAAAGCTGTGGAGCTTGGTGCTGTATTGTGGGTTAAATTTCACAATATGACAGGGCGGAAAGATATTGCCCCTGAAGGGTAAAGTAAGATTTCATTATTCTTTTACGACCAGAAAAACAACGTTTGAGCGATAACAATGGGAAATGTGCAGCAAGGGGATAATTCACCTTCTATTAAGTACAGGGAAGTAAAAGTTATGCCACGGGCAGCCCGCCGAGAGGCGATGTTGTTGCTTGTGGTTATTTTATTGATCATTCTGCTGATGGCTGTCAGGTTTTCAGCGGTGAGTATTGCGGAGAATGAATCCACTATAATGATGTATCAGCAACCGGACAGTCTGTTGAAGAATCAGGCGCCCACGATGTATCGTTCTCTACGCAGTGTGGCGGGAGATATTGTTGACCTCAGAGAAGACAATGGTGCATGGCCGGATATTGATATGCTAAAGGGTGAGGCGTTACCACCATTTGCTGATTATTTCCTTCCTGTCGGACTCAGGGGGTATACATGGTCTCGTCATGAGGGCGTGGGTTGTGTTGATTATTTCGGTGTTAATGAAGATCTTGGAGTTGCAGAGAAACAAGAATTCGATCCTTTAGAATCCAGTTTTCTTCTGCGTATAATTGATATGCAGAATAAGAAACACCCGCACCCTCATTATGGCGGGGACAGTGAAGCTGTTCAGCGTTATGTCTTTCAGATATGGATCTATCCAGGTATGCAGCAGTATCCTGATACTGTTCTTATTAAAAAAGGATGGAAATGGATAATCAGCGCTATTGACTCTGATGGGAATTCTAGTGGAACTGTTTCGGAAAAGTCGGGTGAATAGATGACTGGAGGTAAGATTGCGATGGGTAGAATTAATAAATTAGTATTGCTTGTATTCTGGCTTGTGTTCTGTGTTACAGCAGGAGATAGCCTTGCTGATTCCTGTAATAAACGAGTTGGTGTGTCCCTGCATCCCTATTATTCCTGGGTCAAAAACATTGTTCAAAATTCCATGGAAGTCGTTTCTCTTATTCCTCTTGGTTCTGATCCGCATTCGTATCAGCCACTGCCAGCTGATCTTGTAAATTTACAAGGTCTTGATGCCGTAGTAATAAATGCTCTGGGGCATGATGAGTTTGTAAAACCCATGTTAAAAGCGGTTGATACAACACAGATTACTATCATTGACACCAGTAAAAATTTACCCTTGATTCCTGTTTTCAGCTATGAAAGGGTGGGAGAGACAGAGAAAAAGAAAGTTTCTTATAACAGCCATACATATATATCCATAACCGGATCGATTCAGCAGGTTCGGACCATTGCAGATGCGCTTGGTAAACTTTGTCCGAAAGAGAGTGCAAAGTTCAGAAAAAATAGTCGTGCCTACGCAAAACGTCTTCGTTCAATGCTTGCAGAGGCATTGAACAGAATTGATAGCATTGATCTGGATTCTCTGCGAATAGCCACAGTTCATGATGGTTATGCCTATCTTTTTCAGGAGTTGGGGATCGAAATTGTGGCGGTTGTTCAGCCACGTCATGGTATAGAACCAAGTGCCAGGCAGCTACAGGATACCATAAAACGGATTAAGCGAGCTAATGTCAATATTCTTTTCACTGAAATTGATTATAAGAAAAAATATCTGGACATTATTTTCCAGGAAACCGGTTGTCGAATTTACAGCTTATCTCATATTTCCAACGGAGAGTATACAGCAGAGAGATTTGAAAATGGTATGCAGGACAATCTTAATGATATAGTAGAGGCATTGACAATGGCCGGCAGATCTCATGATGATACAACACAATAAGAGCAGTATGGTTGAGGATAACCTTCTCGAAATCCGTGATCTCGCTGTGACCCTGGGAGGGAATAAAATCCTTACCAAGGTTAGTATGGATGTTAAACATGGACATATTCATGCCCTGATTGGTCCTAATGGTGCCGGAAAAACAACTTTGATTCGAAGTATAATGGGTGGAATGCCCCATAAGGGTGAGATTCGTTTTCTTTTCAGTGATACAGGGCGAATAGGTTATGTGCCTCAGTTGCTTGAATTTGATCATTCCGTCCCAATCACTGTCTTCGATTTTCTATCTTTGATGCTGCAACGTGTACCTGTCTTTTTGAGTCGCCCCGGTAATAAAAGAGAGAAGATAAAAACAATCCTGGAAGCAACCCATTGTGAACATCTGATAGATCGTTTAATCGGAGGATTGTCCGGTGGCGAGTTTCGCCGGGTGCTCCTGGCCCAGGCTCTCAGTCCCACCCCGGAGTTACTGCTTCTCGATGAGCCGGCCTCCAATGTGGATGAGCATGGTGCGCGACAGTTTGAAAAATTACTTGTTCGGTTGAAGCAGGATCATGGCCATTCAATTCTGATGGTTGGGCACGATATTCAGATGATGTTGCGTGTTGCTGATCGAGTCACAGCGATTAACCGGACGATTATCTTTGATGGATCACCGGATGAATTGAAAGATCCTGCAAGTATCGCCAGACTGTTTGGACTTAATGTTGCTACAGATGTCACGTAATATTTGAGAATGAAATACTATGGAATACATTTATGAAGTTATAAGTGGCTGGGCAGTTGCAGGGTATCTGCCTGCCATTTTTGAGCATACTTTTATGATACGCGGTCTGTTAGCGGCACTCATTATTGGCCCGCTGCTTGGTGCCATGGGAACTGTTGTTGTCACCAAGAAAATGTCATTTTTCACTCAGACTATCGGTAATGCCGCAATGTCCGGGGTAGCCATTGGTCTTTTATTCGGTGAGCCCATAGAGGGAACCTATGCCGGTCTATATGGGTTCTGTCTGATTGTCGCACTTCTGATGACTTTTGTGAAAAATCGTTCACGTCTGGCCAATGATACGATAATTGGTGTTGTTCTGGCCCAGGTTCTTGGTATCGGTATCATCATGATGATCGTTGTAACAAGCCAGTTTAATATTCACCAGGTAGAGGCGATTCTGTTCGGTAGCCTGATTACTCTGACGGATATGGATTTGGTTACTCTGGCCATGGCTGCTGTTGTTGTTGGCATGCTTTTTGTCATGAACTTCAATCGTATTATGCTCGGTGGTTTTAATCCGATTCTGGCAAAATCCAGAGGGCTGAATCCTGTTTTTCTGGAATATGTTTTTGTTATGCTCATGACCATTGTTGTGGTGGCCAGTCTGAAAATGATTGGATCGTTACTTGTTTTGGTTCTTGTTGTAGTTCCTGCAGCAGGTGCTCAGAATATTGTCCGTAATCTTCGACAGTTTGTCTGGGTAAGTATGCTTTTTTCCACTGTAAGTACAACGGTTGGTCTTCTACTTTCCGGAATATTACCGGTGCCAAGTGGTGCTGTGATTGTGCTTGTTTCCAGTGTTCTGTTTTATGGAGCTTTGTTGCTTAAACCTGTTCTTGGCCGATCCGGATTGAGTCAGGGGGAAATATAAAAACGAGAGATATATGCAAAAAGAAAAACGTGGTATTTTACATATGTATGGAAGATTTAATGCTCTGCTTCTTATAATGTTGGCATTGCTGACCCTTGCTGCGACTGCCTATGCACATGCGGCTCTCCTGTGGTGTTATGTGGAAAATGATCGTGTCTATGTTGAAGCATTTTTTATGGGTGGCAATAAAATTCAAAATAGTAAGATTATTGTTTTTGATCAAAGTGGTAAGCAACTGCTGGAAGGAATAACCAATAAAGAAGGATTGTTTGATTTCGTGCCACCGATACAGGACGATATGACAATTGTGTTGGAAATTGATGCTGGACACGGGTCTGATTTTCAATTGACCAGGCAGGACTTTCTGGACGCGAAGTAAAATACCTGCGCCCTAAAAGGTTAGTTTTTATTTTCAATATCACTATTTAAACCAATGGACAGATGTCTCAGTATGATTATTTTATCATCATCTCCTATGGCTATCGGGTAAGGCTCCAGGAAGTCTGTTTCTTTTGTCGTTTCACGGTGTCGCTCTGGGAGGGAGGTGTTAATCTGTTTGTTCTTCTCATTGAGGAGAGCGGGTGTTCTTGTTTGCCTCTGTGGAGAGACTCCTCCTCTTACAGCTCTGATATAGTAACGTCTTCTTTTGAAACCACCGTTTCGTGCAATTCCATCATTAAAATTAACATACCATGCAAATTCAGGGTTTTGAGGATATTCAGTGGCTGACCAGTAAGCATCTGATCGACACCCTGGGAAAAAAACCGCATTAATGGCGGGATCGCTTTTACTGTTATCAATAAGTGTTGCCAGTTCTTCAACAGTGGGAAGACGCCAGTCATTAAAACCACCAAGCTCAAGGTTTTGTACGTAAATCAGGGCCTGCTTCCAGGTTTTTGGATTGGTTTCTGTTGTTTGCCACGTTCTACCGCCCCTGGTGTCTGTGACTGTGCCGTTGCTGTGATCTATAAATAAGATTGTTTTTTTCTGAAAGGTGGACAAGTTTACTTCAGCGTGCAGGCTCAGGGGGATAAACAGCGAAAGTATCTGTCCAAGCAGCAGCCAGCTAGCGGTATTTTTAATGACAGGCATTTAGCGAATGATACTGTGAGCAACTCCATGACACTGGCCACATGTGTTGAAGTCTCTGATCATTTTTTCGGGGTGTGGGGTGCCATGGCATTCTTTACACCGTTTAATATTGCGATGCTTCCGGGGGTGGCATTGTATGCATTGAAGAGCAGAATGTTTGGTAATCGTTTTGTCCAGCATTTCTGATGCTTTTCTATGGCAGTAGGCGCATGTCATGTCGGGTGTGTCATCAGGATAGATCACCTTGAGTGCTTTATGGGGAGGGTGGCAGTTTAGACACTGTTCAAGTGGGGCTGTGTTGGCAACCATAGCAGCTGCATTTGGCAGCGAACCTTTATGCCCCTGGTGACATTCCTGACATTCTGGCATGTCACCATGTTTTGTATGGTGGCAGGCAGTGCAATAAAGTTCGGTATGCTGGGTTACAAATGTATTCATATCTTTGGTGAGTTGTTCGTGACACACATAGCACCCTTGACGCAGATCACTACTTGCCGGAATGAATAATGGAGCGTGGGCTTCCTGGTGACACCTGCTGCAATCCACCAGTTCATCACCGTGTGGGTGCTTGTGGCATCTGGCACATTTTGGCAGGATGTCTTTGTAGTTTGTTTTACCGGGAAAGTAACTGTGTACCTGCAGGTGGCATTCTCTGCAATCCACATGTGCATGTCTGGCTCCGGCTGATATGAGTAGCTGTGTGATAAGGGGATGACACTGCATGCATTTATCAATCGGCATGGATTGAGCATCCTCACTATAGAGATTCCTGGTAGCAGGTCCTTCTGCATGAATAGATACCAGAGGAAAGACTATAGAAAGAAATAAAAAAAATATAATTTTCACAATTGTTGTCCGCATCAATCTTTTTTTGGGTCGTGTGTGTTTGGAAATGTTGTCTTGTGATTGCCGACAAATGGAGAGGTTACTCCCATGTCGTTTCTAAAAGAAGAAAAAAGTAGAGATGTTGTGACTTTCGCGGCTCCTCTTGCCGGAGAATCATTTTTCAGGGAGAAATTGTAATTATCAGGATCGATAAAAAGAGGTGCTGCGATTAGATTTCCTTTTCCTTGGCCGGTGCAACCGGAGTATTGTGTTCTTTCTGTTTGGACAGGGTAGTTGTCTGAATCTGTGTTGAAAGAAGAGGTTTCCCCGTTGGCAAAGAGAAGGTTATAGGAAGCATCTCTACAGTTGTTGTTTAAAATTCCGGCAGTAAAGTTATATGCGATGATATTGTTATATATTAAGACAGCTCCATCATTATCATTCCTGATACCAGCTCCAAGTTCATTGCTGCCGTTGGAAACAATGGTGTTATGTATGATGCTGATATCGACCAGACTGGTTCCCTTGGCCTTCCACAGGCCGCAGGAAATTCCTGCCCTATGGTTGTTATATATCAGGTTATTACTTATGCCGAATTCTCCGGTTACGCCGCTTGCCACATGGATTCCACTACCTTTATTGAAATAGATCCTGTTTTGGTACAGGTTCAGAAAGGGGGCAGTGTCATTGGCTGCATATGAAGCAATTCCTGCCGTATAATTATTGAAAATCCTGTTTTGTGATGCTGCAAGATGGGTGTTGTTTTCCACACGTATTCCACCTCTTTTGTTCCCGTTAATGGTATTATTTGTGACTGTCAGCTGTATTTGAGCTTCAGCTGTTGGTTTTGTGTGAATACCCCCGGTGTTGTTCAGAAATATTTTATTATCAGTCACGGTAATTGTTGATGCAGTGTTTTGTTTATGCGTGTCTTTGCGGATGCGTATTCCGGCTTTGCCGTTCAGGTAAATTCTGTTTTTGTCAATTGCTACCAATGTAGCATTGTTAAGGCTTATTCCCCCAAGTTCATTATGATGGATACTACTGTTTTTAATCTGTACATCTGCATGGTGTTCGAGATTTAAACCGGTTCTCCCGTTGTTGTAGAGGTTGCATTTATTAATTTCTACAGGGGTGCTGCCACGAATTCTCAGACCTGCCCGACCGTTTTCGTATATTGTATTATTGTCAATGAAAATTGCTGCGGGTGTCTCAGGAGAAGATCGTTTGTCCATGGCCTGGCACTGCTGAGACAGAACCATGAGTAGTGTGTACGTTATGGCACAAATAGACAAGCTGCTGAGTATATATGAGCGATTATGTGACATATAATTTTCTTTTTAGTAAGGTTGACCCGGCTGAAATCAATGGCGGTTTATGGAAATAATCCATCAAAGGTTCATCATCACAAGTCCAACATGAAAAAGAGTACTTTCCCGCCATCCTTCACTTTGTTTAACAACAGGAATTTTGATTCCCAGTTCAAGTTTTAGCCCCTTGGCCAAGGTGAACTGGAGGCCCGGTGCAACGAAAAATGAATGTCCGCCTTTTGAAGTGAAGGATGTTTCAATCTCCTCTGGTCCACCCTGAAGCCAGAAGGGGCCAAGAAAGTCTGGTCTCAGTAATTTTATAAATACGGTTTGTTCCCGTAAGGTATCGTCATGCCACCGATAACCGGTTTCCATTGTCAGGTTGACGGAATTGTACAAAGGATACATGACGCCGAAATTGGCTGCAAATGCATCACCGACACGCTTCCCGTCGGTGATTCTATATTGAATACTTGACTGAAAGATAACGGGATCATAATAGGTCGTCAAAGCAATTCCGGGAGTAAAGTCGTAACTGCCTGCTCCCAATGGGATTTTCCGTCTTACTTTCTGGAATTTTCCAAATGTCCAGATGTACTCGTTGGCAACGGCAATTTTCTCTTTACCGGTGGGGATTGTAAGAAGATTGTAAAGGGAAAGATGGTTTCTTCGTTTACCCCAGAGATGATATTTTACGAGAAACTGCATATCGCCAAGGCCTTTTACTTTTGGTTTTGCATTAACTTCCTGCAAACCATCATCCCCTAGTTGGATGACGATCTCTCGTCCAAAGTAGAGTGCTGTCAGACCAATTGTAATATCATTACTTAAGCCATAACGTATTCCCATTGCACCAGATTGTATTCGAACGTCTCTTTCTGAAGGTCCGGCAAAAAGGTATACCTCCTCATGGTCAAACATGTCAGCGGTCAGAAATGAGGTCTGCTGCCAATTGCGATAGTGTAGGGAACAGGTAAATCCACCATGGGGAAGAGTGGTACCGGGAATTCTTGAAAAAATACCGTTTGTCAGTAATTGATGATGTGGAGATAAAACAGAATCATACTTGTGCAGTCTTTTGTAAATATATTGAAGATTATTCTGGGCAGCGGAAGAATCTGGATTAATTTCCAGTGCCTTTTTGAATTCTGCGGCAGCAAGATTGTAATGTCCCTGCATCCTGTAGACTTCACCCAAGCCGATAATCGGTTCAAGAAAAAGGTCAGCAGAACCGGGACGGTAGCTGAAAAGATTACTGGATAGTGCTTGGATTCTGGCTTGTTTAAATGCATGAATACTTAAATCGTATTCACTTTGATTAAGGTAGACCCGGCCGAGACTGTTATAGGCTTCTACAAATTCCGGACACATATCAATAGCTTTCCGATAGTAATATGCCTCCCTGTCTGAATTGTCATAGAGGGCCAGCCCCTCCTGGAACCAAACCCATGCAGAGTCACAAGTGTTTGCAAATGACTTGTTACATGGGCTTAGTAGTATAATTGTTGTCAGGACTATGATTAGTTTTATTGCAGCTCTCATCCGGATAACAATTGTTATATTTTACTGTGAAAGGTTCGACTATTATGTATTTGCATCCAGCGTCAGAGGTTTGGTTGGTCTGAGATGTGGATGGTGTGATTGAAGAGAAATGATTAATTAAGAAAGTGTAATACAAAACACGCAAGCGTCCAATTACTATTTTCTTTATTTATTAAATATAAGGTTATTATTAGCCCGCATTTCGCACGAGTTGAGACGGCTGCATATACGAGGAACGATCCAACAGGCGATAGTTGCCAGTACCTGTTAGATCAGAGACGCAACAGATGTGTTCGTCTCGACTCGCTTTCGGTGAACGTTTTGTAAGAAAACAGCTGATTGCTTTATTATTCTATTGCATTGTAATTACTACTTTATCTGCTTTCGAACAAAATGTTCGTGAGAAATGCGGGCTAGATGGATATCTTTACAGATCGGTTGAATTTTGAAAAACGAATAGCATTTGTTGACACGGTTTTGATGCGAATGAAGGAGCGCAATACCTCATTGCAGGTCGGGTCTTTTGAAAGTTACAGGCAAAAAAAAAGACGAACCCCGAAGGGGTTCGTCTTTTTGCACAATGTACAGCAGGCTAATCAGATGATTAACCTGTCTGTATTCTTAATTGTGGTTAAGGTTTTACCGTACGCAACGAACGTAAAGATCGTCTTTAAGTATTATACCGTTGTTATACTCATTGGTAGTTCCATCGCTGAAGTCAACACCGTATTTGTCGGTATTCATGAATCCGCCAACTGCTGTTGAGGTCCAATAAGCACCGCTCTGAGCGGATAAACTACTAACAATGGCCGGTGAGTTGTTGGTATCAACCAGACTTTCCAGTTCTGTTTGGGTGGGCAGGCGCCAGTCACTTTGTCCACCGAGTGTCAGATCATCACAGTAGTCAACCGAGCTACCGAATATACCAAAGATAGAGTCGTAATATCGGGTGTTACCGTCATCAGCATACTGCCATTCATTGCTTCCGATAACAACAGTTTCAGGAGGTGCACAGGAAGTATCGCTACCATCACAATCCTGATCAATTCCGTCACCACAAACTTCTGCGGCACCGGTATAGATGGTTGCATCGGTATCGTTGCAGTCACCCTGATTTGGGGTCTGTCCGTCACCGTCGCCATCTACGTCACCTGCACAGGAAGTATCACTCCCGTCACAATCCTGATCAATTCCGTCACCACAAACTTCTGCGGCACCGGTATAGATGGTTGCATCGGTATCGTTGCAGTC
>JAUTBQ010144400.1:0-24316 GCA_032361185.1 Lepetodrilus ovalis | reverse complement strand
TGATTTGGGGTCTGTCCGTCACCGTCGCCATCTACGTCACCTGCACAGGAAGTATCACTCCCGTCACAATCCTGATCGATTCCGTCGCCACAAACTTCTGCGGCACCGGGATAGATAGTGGCATCATTGTCGTTACAGTCACCCTGAGCAACGCTCACGCCATCATTGTCGTTATCATTGTCAGATTCTGCTGTTGCCCATACAGCGGCATAGCGTCCGGCATTTCCGTGAGGTCCATAAATCTTCACTTTGATGTAACCCGGGAAAGCACCAACGATTCGTGCAGCCGCAAGTGGTCCTGCATCAACACGATTCCAGCCGGCACCAGCTTCTTCCTCTTTGACAAGGATCGGCCAGGCCCACTCATAATCTGCAGGTTTATTCAAAATAGGCAGACAGATAAAGAAACTGTCATCGTGTTCATGGTGCAGACCAACACGAGCGACATAAGCATCGCCAGCATATGTGCTTGGTCCGGCAGGGAATTCAATATGCTGAGGGAACTGAACAATACCCATTTCAGTTACTTCAGGTTTCATATGTTCCGGTATATACATGGGCACAACCATGTCAGTCCATTCTCCGGTAGGAGTCTGGCTGAGACCGTTGGCTATCTGCACAATATACGTCTCATCTTTTTCAGCCTGGGTCAGGAATACCTGATTCACGCCATTTAGAGCAGTACCAGCGACAGTATCTTCGCCTTTAAGGTAGAAGAGCTCTTCTGCATGGTGTTCAGAAAGTTGCAGTACATCTTCCTGAGTAGCACCAAGAACCATCATACCATTTGCAGGATCCTGGCCGGCAGCGGTGTTACCAAAACCTTCTATGTAGGCAACTTCGCCATCAACGATAAAGAAGGCACCATTTCCATCGGTACCGGTATTCCCTGTCGGAACCATACCGTTTTCTGGATCATATACGAGAAGACGGTTTGCTTCCTGGAACCATGGTGGCTGCCATGGAAGGAAGTTGATTATGCGATCAGTTGTACGATGGGCACCAGGCTGAAGTTGTGCAACTTCCTCTCCGGTGGCATCATCGATGTTATTATGACAGTCGTTACAGGTTGCAGCCCCAAGGGACATCTCTTTTGGCTGAACGCCATGTGTATCAGAGAAGTAATGGGCAGCCATAAATACCATGGGCTGAGGATCAACAACACCTTCTGCGGTCAGGGCGATTTTCAGCGCTTCCTGCATGGCACGTACATCTTCAACATGCCATAAATCTGCATACATATCACCGGTATGATCAAATATTACATAACCATCGGGATAGGTTGGAGTTGGTTTGAGAATTACTTTCCCAACATTTGGATTTGCAGCCATGGCTGCGTCATTTGGAGGAATCATTGCCATGACCATCGGATCAATCTGTCCGAGTTGTACAGGAGCATGATAATCCCTGATTGCAGCCATCATTTCACGCAGATACAAAATCTTTGCACCACCGTAAGCAAGAGTGCTCATATCAGTTCCCGCCGCAACTTCTGGAGCATTGGCTGGATTTGCATCAACCCAGGTCAGGATTGTAATGGGGTTACCAGTAACAATCTGAGGATAGCCGTTCTGACCATTTGCATAGTACAGAGGAGGCATAACTTCATTGGGTGCTGCAGGGTCAAAGGTCAGTGGAATACCAAACTGCGCCTTCATGTTCATGTTCATCTGGAGGAAGTAATTCCAGAAATCAAACTTGGGGTTTGTGGGCATACCATTAACAATCTGCCCGGGATCAGCGGATTTTGTCATACCAAAGTAATCCACCATTTCAGAAACATAATCCATGGCGACAATGTTATTTGCCGGATCAGCATCAATATGTTGAGCTAACATGCTGAAATGAGGAATACCATAGCCTGGAGAAGGCTGATATTCAGCATTCATTCCATACTGAGGCGGGTAAGCCATAAGTTTCATGCTTCCCATGCCATTTGGATTGGCTGCATTGGGCAGTACATCATATCCCATACGGGTATCAAAGTTGCCGTAATAACCAAGCGAGTCATCCATTACACGAAAACGCCAGGTTTTTCTGAATGGAACATGACAGGTCTGGCAGGCAATGTTTTCAATATGCTGTGCAGTGTGCTCACCAAATTTTGCTTCATGGGCAACAGTTGGGTTTGAGCCTCCATCAAGATCTGTGAAATGACAGCGCTCACATGTTTTAGGACGAGAGTTATTGTCCAGATCGTTCCTTACCATATGCGCAGTGTCAGTTCCCTTGAGGAAGTTATGCATGGTCTCAAGGTCTTTACTGGTACGATAGTTTGCCTGGGAAAGATGGCATGAGCCACAACCCATTTTGGAACCGTCTGAAGAAGACATATGTACATCATAGCCGATGGCATTTACATCATCGGTAGCGTTAACAAATGCACCGTTCTTGACCCAGTCAGCGTTAAATCCGAGACCATACTTCCGAACGTTGGTTGTGTCGGAGGCAACATCGTTGGTCATAACATGACACTGTCCACAAACTTTAACCCATTTGGAGGAGTTGGCATCAGCTCCGCCACCAAACAAATTCTGATGGATGGAACGATAGGTAACCTCATCAACTTCCCAATAGGTTTTGGCGGACCATTCACCGGTTCCCGGATCTTTAATCAACTGCACATAAGAAATAGGTGAACCATCCTGATCCAGATCAATACCCATGAGTTCAGCAGTAGGCATGACATCAAAGAAATTTGGCAGATAATCACGGAGTATCATGTCTATGGCATCGTGGGCAATAACACCTGATTGATAATCGGCAACGACCTCGTCGGTCTTAATCATACCTGTTGCCATATCCATATAGGTGTAATCTCCTTGCATCGCAAGGCCCATACCGTACAGGTTCGCCTGCCATCCAAGACCAGTACGGCCTGAGTAGGGGATACCTTCGCCTTCCACCAGGGGAGAGCGTACATAGTCACGGACAGATCCATTTGGATCATCCCAGTCGGTGTAGAACTGACCCTGGTCATAGGCGCGCAGTCCGAAAGGAATAGGCATCATAGTAGCAGCCGATGGATCCATTTCGCTCTTGATCTGATAGGCATAGATGAAGTCATTGAAAAACATGCCCATCATCGTTTCCATGGTTGAACCCGGTGGCAGGAGACCTTCATTTATCATATAGGTCAGGAAACCGCCGAAAAGATTGTTGATCGCTGTTTCGTTTGCCATGAGACGCTGCATTTCGTCAGCAGTTCCATTGGGGTTTGGGCAGTAGTCCGCTTTGATACCGTTTGCATCCCAGATTTTAGGTACATTCTGACCATAGAGGGCGTAAGGCAACAGTGGTGTGCCGTTTGCAGCATTTGCGGTATCAATATCAACTAGTCCCTGGGTCCACATAGCCATCATTTCTCCAACATTCTGTGCTGGAAGTTGCATGAGGGCCATCATGGAAGTTGGTCTGGTCATACGTTGCAGATGGTTGGTGTAGGGAGTAGCGGTCTGATTTACAAGACCGGTGTGGAGTGGGGTACCCATGGAGATTTTCGTTACTTCGCCATTTTCATCGCGTTCTGCAAAAATCATCATCCGTGGACGATTTGGATTTACTTTAAGACCGTCTGCAGCCATCAGAGTTTGAGGGCTTTCAGGATCGATATGACACATCATACAATCCGCTTCCATAACACCGGATTTGTTCCAGTCGTGGGCGACAGGCGAGCCTGCGGCACTAACAGATTCTGCAATGGTCTCATTGCCTGTATCCAGAGTACCATAATAGGCGATGGCTGTAGCGTCGGGGCCGTATGTGTAGTAATCACGATCCGAGGTGTGAGTAGGAGTTAAAGAAGGGTCATCATAAGGAGTGGTTGTTCCATCACCTTGTACAATACCTTCAAAAGGTCCACCACCCATATGGCATGAGGTGCAGAGTCCCATCATTTCAGGGGTACTCATATCAAACCAGGAATCTTTTCCTTCGGTGGAGAATGGATCAGCTGCTGTGCCTCTGGTTTCCTTTGCCGCCAACTGGCGGTAAGAAGGAGGTCACCAGGCTCCGTACTGGCCGCCGGAAAGAAGATGCCCATAGGCATTGGCGAGGTATTTGTACGGGGTACCATTCTGGTTTTCATCAGACCAGTGATCAGAGTTATTTGCACCTTCCGGAGTGGCATCACCGATCCCGACTCCCTGTGTGAAGTGGTAGGCCTTTGTAATGGCATCATAATCATGACATGAGCCACAAGTTTGCTTGGGGCTATAAGCCGGGCCGGCTGCATAAACAGCGCCATTTGCCATGGTTATGGTATCGCCCATATCAAGCTGCTGGTTGATGCGCACACC
Organism: Lepetodrilus ovalis; assembly: GCA_032361185.1. NCBI lineage: Eukaryota > Metazoa > Mollusca > Gastropoda > Lepetellida > Lepetodrilidae > Lepetodrilus > Lepetodrilus ovalis. The sequence goes on along the minus strand of JAUTBQ010144400.1, from coordinate 20,018 downwards.
ATCACGGCTACGCAGGGCATAGGCGTCTTGCTGTGGAGGCTGTGCGTTGGCGATACTGAAGGCTGCCAGTGGCACACCTGCAATAAGGCTGAGCACTACCTTTGTTCGAAAACGTTTTCTACTCATTTTTTTTCCTCGGTGAAAGATGCGCAGGATTTGGTAGAAAAACACAAAAAACTGCCCATCACACGTTAATAAAATGTGTTAAAATAACTACATATCTCCCTTTTTTTAGCCACTTGTCTACCTCCTTTTATGTGGCTATTGTTGTTTTATATGATGTTTAAGTCCTAATAGGGCTGCCATTTTGGAAGCATCTGTTAGGTATCCACATATTTTGTGTTAGTTGCAATTTTTGTACCGTTACTTTTGGCAGGTTTGGAAAACTCCTGTGGATTAGCCAGTTTTTAAGTTCTCACATGAGAATTGTAGCTATTATTATAAGTAGTTGTAGAATTATGCTATATAATTACATAGTTAACTTGACTGGTAGTAATATATAGAATATTGACAATGCAAAGGGAGGTGTGATGTCACAATGAAGGAGTTCAACATGTGGAGAATTATAGGAAAAAATATAGGGCTAGTCATTTGGTTAAATTTCAGGAGTGGGGGGAAATAACGACCTTAAAGGGTTATATGACCCGTTTTGGGCATTTTGAGGCTATGTTTTTTTATCTTGTGTTACCATTTTCAGTCTTATAAAATATATAATGATATTAGAAAATAATTTGCCTTGTCCATTCTTTGCATACAATGGAGATATGATGTCAACACGGACTGTTCTGTCAGGTATTAAGATGATTCTTTTACTGTTTTTATTCTTCCCGTCCCTGGTCTTTTCTGTAGAGTACTATGTTGATGGCATTAATGGGAATGATGCGAATGACGGCAGTGAAACTTCACCATGGAAAACAATCGGACATGCATTAGATCCGCCTGGACGTTGGAATGGCGCAGATTCTAATACCCTGTTTATTTTGTCCGCAATATACAATGAGTGTGTTTTTCTAAATCCGGCACCTTTACATTCACTAAATATAACAGGGATTAGCCGGGATGGTGAAATGCCAGTGATTGATGCAACAGGTATTGAAGATGGGAACCATGCTATTCAGGTGAGAGATTACAGCGGGACAATCCGGGGGATGGAAATCAAAGGTGCCGTGAAAAACGGCATTGATATTTCCGGAGACAGTTTTGACGCAAAGGTTTTAAATTGCACGATTCATAATAATACTAAAGGAGTCCATGTAAACAACAATAGTACTCCGCTTCTTCTGAACAATACAATCTATGAAAACAGTGAGTGCGGAATAGGAAATATGGGTGATTCTTCTGCAATAATCAGTGGAAACCTGATTTATGAAAATGGTAATGGAAATCCGTCCGGGCCAAGTGCAGGAATATGTGTACCGAAGAATTCGTTTCCAAAAATAGTTAACAATATTATACGTAACAACGACCCATCCGGGATTAATATTGTTGATACAGCCCATCCTGTTATAAGCAGTAATGTTATTGCTCATCATCGGCGTGATGATTCGAAATCTACTGGTATTAAAGTTGTTCATAATGTAGGTATTGATGCTGTCACGGTCAGTAATAATATCATATATGATAATGATCATGCTTTATTCAGCCAGGGGGGACGAGAGATAATTGGTAGTAATTTCAATTCGTTCTGGCAAAACAGTGATGATCATTTCGGTTTTACAGCGGGGAGTGCTGACATATTTACAGATCCTCTTTTAGATATAAATTATAATGTTGCTGGAGAATCTCCTTGTATCAACAGCGGTACTTCGTTTAATGCTCCGGCAACAGATATTGATGGTGCTCCCCGTCCAAGTGGCACAGGATTTGATAGAGGTATTTATGAACACCAGGAGAGTAATTCAGGAATTACCTGTTTGTCCTCTATCCTGCACCTGCTTCTTTTTTAATAAAACAAATTATAAGCCTAATATGGAGTAACATGATGATGAAGAAGTTGTTTGTATCTTTCTGTTGTATTTTGACTTTGTCTCTGCCTGCAGCAGCCTTTGCGGTTAATGTGGGAGATCAACTGCCCTCTTTTAGTGGTGAGGATATGAATGGGAAACCAGTTGATCTTGGAGCAGTTATAGGAAAATCGCCCGTGATGCTAATCTTCTGGGCATCCTGGTGCTCTAATTGTAAAGCTGAGATTCCTAAAATTAACAAGCTGGTGAAGCAATACCAAAAGAGAGGGCTGAATGTTATCGCTGTCAATGTGGGTATGAATGATACTGAAGAAAAAGCTATTCAATACATAAAAGACTACAAAATGACTTATCCGGTTGTTTTTGATAAAACCGGTGCACTTTCAGAAAAGTATCAGATTCCTAAAGTTCTGACGGTTTTGGTTGCCAGGAAAGATGGCAAAGTAGTAATGAAATTTTTGAATGCGCCTGAAATTGATGAAATGAATTTTAGGGGACTTTTACAGTTACCACCCACTGCTGAAGAATTGAAGGCGGGTTTCCCGGTACCGGTTATCGAGTAATAATTGTGTTTTGAGAGTAGTTACGTATCTAAAGAAGACAGTCATTTGGGGAGGTTCCGGATGGCTGTTTTGATTGGGCTCAGATTATTAAAAATACTGAAAAAATACCGGTAAATCTTGGGATAAAAAATGTTTAAGAATGGATTTATTCCGACTGCTGCAACCAAATTGCAAATTCTATTGAAAAACGAAAAAAGATGAATGTGACCAGCCATTCTTGTAACATTTTTTAGTATTTTCTGTATGGAGTAAGAGAATGTGTACTAATTTATTTTCACTTTTACGTTTTTGGGTATGCCATGTTTCTTTAATCGATAGCGAAAAGTATCACGACTCATGGATAGACATTTCGCAGCCTGGGTTTGGTTTCCTTTGAATCGTTCGAGTGCCTGAGTGATAAGCTCTTTTTCAACCTCATCGATGGATATTCCCTCGGGGGGAAGGGTGAAGAAAGAACTTTTCTCTTCATGTTTTTGTGGAGATTCTGTTTTGATGCTGTCATTTTTCCTTCGTAGGGGGTGTTTCTGGAAATTTATTTCCATGTCAAAATGAAGAGAAGAGAGCATGATACCGCTTTCAAGCATCATTGCTCTCTCAATTGAATTACGCAATTCACGGACATTACCGGGCCAGGAATATTTCTGTAAACGCTCAATGGCTTCTGAAGTGATACCCTGAATTGTGCTCCCGTATTCTTCATTAATACGATTAATGAAATAATTTGCCAAAGTGGGAATGTCCTCTATTCTATCTTTAAGAGGCGGAATGATGATGGGCATGATATTAAGGCGAAAAAAGAGATCATTGCGAAACTTGCCTTCCTTTACCAGTTTTTGCAGATTCTGATGCGTAGCAGTCACAATACGGACGTTAGCGGCAATATCTCGTGTCCCGCCAAGTCTGCGAAAATGTCTGGAATCCAATAGTTTTAAAATCTTGGTTTGCATAATTAACGGCATATCACCTATTTCATCAAGAAATACAGTGCCTCCTTCTGCCGCCTCAAAGATACCCTTATATGTTCGGGATGCATCAGTAAATGCACCTTTTTCATGACCGAAAAGTTCGTTTTCCAGAAGAGTTTCTGGGATGGCAGCACAGTTGATTTCACTAAACGGAGCATCGGATCTTGAAGAATGAGAGTGTATGGCGTGGGCAACAAGTTGTTTTCCTGTTCCAGACTCGCCATGGATTGTTACTATTTTAGCATCAGTTTTAACGCACACATTGATCATTTTAAACACATTGATAATTGCCGGTGAGTTACCGATCAAAGTGTCAAAATCGTGTGTTTTTCGTTGTTTTCTTGAAAAAGAATCAGCTTGTCGAGTGATCTGTTTTTCGTCCAGACATTGTTCGACAATATTTCGTATGTCATCAAGATTAAATGGTTTTCCTATGTAATCATCTGCTCCGATTTTTAATGCTTTTACTGCAGAATCTGCGTCTGCATAGGCAGTTATCATAAGGACAAATATATATTCATTCAAAGATTTGAATTTGGCAAGAAGCTCAATTCCATTTATGTCGGGGAGATGAATATCGAGCAGTACCATATGGGGGTTGAATTTATCAAACCTGTCTAATGCTTCTGCTCCGCTCAGGGCGGTTTCAACATGGTAGCCTGCATCGCTTAACATTTCGTTAAGTGACCAGCATACGAGTTTCTCATCATCAACAACGAGTATGCGATGAGTTTTCATATTTGCCTCACGGTAAATGGGAGTTGTTATAATTAATGATCAAGCAGTAATTATGGAATTTAATATGATTTTCTTTCTGGAACAGATGGGCAGTTGGATTGAGAATGTAGTTCCATATCCTGGTGTGGATTTAACAGATATTATCCCATTGTGTTGTTCTATAATGCGATGCGAAATAGACAGGCCAAGTCCGGTCCGGTGAATTTTACTTGTGTGGAAAGGGTTGAAAATTACTTCCAGGAAATCATTTTCTATTCCTTTTCCAGTATCGGTGACAGCCACTGTAAATCGGCCACTTGTTGCGGTGCATCCCGGTACGTTGAAATAACTATCATGCTGAGAAGAAGCAATGGTACTGTTGAAATCCCAGTATGTCTCAATTGTTATAATGCCCTTTTTATCAATCGCTTCAATAGCGTTTTCAAGTATGTTTGAAAAAACGGTTTGGAGCTGTTGTGCATCCCCTTCAATCTGTGGGGGGTTGTCGTTGAAGTGTGTTATGACTTTAATGTCTTTATCTAGTAGTTTGGATTCTGTTGCAAGAAGAGCTTTTTCGATTAGGTTTTTCAGGTCAACGGTATTGAAATTAGTACGTCCTGGCCTTGCAAATTGGAGGAGGCCGCTGACAAATGAGTCCAGACGACTTATCTGGTGAAGTACTTCGTTAAAAATGTAACCGTGTGGGCTTTCCTGATCATGTTTTTTTGAAATGATTTGGATTGCACCGGCGATTCCTGCCAGTGGATTCTTAATTTCGTGTGCAATGCCACCAGCCAGTTCTCCAAGAGACGATAGTTTATCAATTCTTGCAAGATCTCTTTCCAAAGCCCTGCGGCTGGTAATATCTTGAAAAATACAACTCATTCCCTGGATATTGTCATTATGATCCGTGATAACTGAAAAACACAGTTCTGCCGGAAAAATATGACCATTTTTTTTATGCATGAAGATCTCCGTCAGAAGCCCCATGCTCGAATCCAAGTCGTCATGGCTATCCAAAAACAGGCATTCATAGTCCTCCTGTTCGCCTTCAAGCAGAAAATCAATAGGTTTATTAACAAGTTCAGCTTCTTTATAACCAAGAAGTATTTCTGCGGCCTGGTTCATTTCTGTAATGTTCATCAGTTGATTGAGGATAAGCAGACCACTGCGAAGATTCCTCATGATAGATTGATAATATGTTTCAAGGTGGTCGATTTCGACAAGCTGATTTGATATCTTCGTGAGCATTTGTTTATGTTCACGGGCACGGCAAAGAGCATGGGCAAAATGGTTTGCGAGGGTGCAGGAAAGCCGGGCTTCATCGTAACTGATAATTTCGCGGGAATAGAATTTATCAGCTATTATAAAACCATAAAAAATAGATTTATCGATTATGGGAAGGATGAGAAATGATTCGGATTTTCCAATTAGTAATCTGATATCCTTATCATGGCCATCGAACAGCACCGTTGATAAATGCTTGTACTGCATTTTTTCTGAGAAATCATCGTTTGAAATTTTCGGTGCGGAGATGTAAAGTTTGATATTTGTTCTTCTGTCAGGGATGGGATCGGGAACCTTGCTGTTATCCATCGCCTCAATAGATGCCATTGAAGAAAACTGGTTTTCACCGGGACTTATGTAAATGAGTGGCTCTTTGTCGGTATAGACTTGATGAAGCAAACCAGTAGCTGCAGTGAAAGGGGTGTTTTCAGGAATGTGGTGTGAGCTATTGAACCCGTAACGTTTTTCTATCTTCAAAGAAAGATCTGTCTGGTTAAGACGTAAAAAGAGCACTCTATCAAGTTGCAAATTATTCAGCAGATCTTCCAGGAGATTGTTGAGAATTTTTTCAGTATTATTGGAAGCAGCACTTTTTCTACTGCTTCGATAGAGTCGACGCAGGTTATTTGTATTGTGTACCATTTCTATTTTGCCACTCTCAGATTATGTATTATACCTGCCTCTTATGGTAGAAAAGTTTTGTCTCCCTGAACGTTGTGTTGTTTCTTGCTTACAAACTGTAAAACATAAATGCAATTTCTAGGCCAAATAGGAGGCGCTGTGTTTTTTTTGGAGGGGCCGGAAAGGAAATTCTACAAAAACAGTAATTTGGTTAATGTATAATCGTGTTGTAAAAGAAAATTCCACGGAATCGCAGGATTCACACGATCATTTTACTGTGGCAGCTCTTTCAATAATTTCCAGCAAGTAAGCGTCCTTGCCCATATATTGCAATGTGGATTGTAATTGATCAGTATTTGGGGGAGATCATTTTCTCCAAAAGACATCATTTGGTTTCCCGGTACGGATCGTATCTCTGGAAAATAATATTATATCTTAATATTATAATTATATAAATCGTGGTTGGAGAAATCCCCCTTTAATTATTCTATAGTTCATTATTTTTACCTTTTCAAGGTTGGAAGTGGTTATTTTGAAATCAGTATTTCAAATCAACGAGCTCACTATACTATTAGAAAAACAGGAATTAAATTAGAAAAGGAGTAAAGAGATAAATGTCAGATAGGGGTGGGGGAGATCCTTCTGAATATTCCAGTGAAAACTGAAATATTCAGAAAGAAAAACGTCACTTTTAGGCTTGTGGATTTACAGGGAGGTTATGTGGATCTATATGGCATTTAAGGCAGTCTGGGAATTTCTTATGAACTGCATTCCCATGCGGTTCTTCATGGCAATCCCGACAGCTCGGAATCTGGCCATGGGTAACATGGCAACTGGCACATTGTAGATCACTATGTTTTGAGTGGTTTTTCTGCAGGTTGTCATAAATGCCTTCATGACAGGCGGCACAAACTGTGTTTGATACTTCCTCTGGATATGGAAGTATGTTCATTGCACTATGAGGCTGATGACAAACTAGGCAGTCAGCATAAGTCTGCTCGGCAGTATGTGGTTCATGACAGTCAAAACAACTGGGTCGAACCCCATGTTGTTCATCACCATGGCATCCGGTACAACCAACTTCCACGTTATGTTTACTTGGGTAGGCCTCCATTTCTTTACCTTCCGAATCATAATGACAAACTTCACAGGCAACAACTTTCTTACCTGTATGGTTTGCAATATTCTCAGTGACCGCTGAAAATGGGATTTTCAGTGGCGAGTGTGGATCCTGATGGCATTGAGCACAATTTGCAAATGCATCGCCATGGGGTGAATCATGGCAGCTTGCACATTGTGGAAGTATTTCTGTATAGTTATTTTTGCTGGGAATGTAAGCGTGGAGCTGGTCGTGGCAATCAAGACAGTCAAAGCGATGTTTGGATTTACTTTTCTGCAGACGGATATACTGGCTGTTGTGGCAGGCAGCACACTCTACAGGATTTAAACTCTGAGGTTGTTCTGTGTATAGTGGTGCCACAGCAACCTGTTGATCGTTTGCTACTTGTGTATTGCCGTCAGTTGCTGGTGAGGTTTCTGCTGGCTTGGAAGGATCTTCTGCCATGGCAGCTGAAATTGTGTCTGCAGAGTTTGAGTCCTGCCCCTGGTTTGCACAGGCCATAAACATTCCTGAGCATGTTAAAGCAACGAGTCCTGCTAATACGTTTGATCTGATTCTTTTCTTCATTTAACTGTTCCCCCTTTCAAAGATATTAAATGTCAAGATCATGTGGATCTTTATGGCAATCCAGGCATTTTGGAAATCTTTCCATCATTGACTGTGGGTGAGGACTTCCATGACAATCCTGACATGCAGGGATAAAACCGTGTTTATCTTTATGGCAGGCTGCACATTGCAGTGGTGCATGTTTACTTGAACCTGCTGCAAGTGTCGTGGTCAATTCGGCGTGACAAGCTCCGCAATCCTGGTTAGGAATTGTTTCGACATAAGTGACATTAGTCGGTTGGTGAACGAGGTGGCAGGTAAGACAAACAGCATAAGTTTGGCCGTCACGGTGCGGTTCATGGCATTCCATGCAATCTGGAATGTATCCATGTTTGTCGTGGTGACAGGAAGCACAGTCGACTTCGCCGTGGGCACTAGGATTATTTTTGACTTCACTAACCTGATCACTATGACAGGTGTTACAGACAGCTACATTGTCTTCCCCGAAAACGATATTAAGGGGCTGGTGCGGGTTCTGATGACAACCAAGGCAGTTGGTTACTTCATAATGAGGTTCCCCGTCATGGCACATTGAACATAAAGGAATTATTTCTTCTTTTGGAATGGTGGGAGGATGTCCGCCAACATGGCAGTCAAGACAACCTACTTCAGACAAATGTTTGGCGCCATCAGCCTTGTTATCAAGGACGACCTTGCTGTGGCATTTTATACAATCACTATTTTCCAGTTCAGGATCTCCTGCCAAGATATTACCCGCTAAAAAACTGGAACTAACAGCCAGGCAAAAGGCTGTCGCGTAGATTGTTGTTTTCATAACTCCCCCTTTGAGCATTTCAATGTATGGAAATGATAGGAATATTCAGAAAAAACGCTACCACCAGGGAGCGATCTCTGAATTATTATATTTGCTGATAAGTTAATTTGTATACGTCAGATAAAGACAGTTTCTTTGAAACAGTTACTAGAGCCAACAATTATGACGAACCGGCTGTCCATTTATGCACGTTTTCAAGATAATCCAAGATGCAGAAAGGGTCAACCATTCAATGAATAAGTATTCATTAATTCAGGGATATATGGTGCATTGTATTTCAAAAAAACCTTTATTATCAGTGGTTAATACCATGATGTTTGGTTTTTTTCAAGAAAAAAAGAGGGGTTTTTTATTTTGTGGTTTAAATTTTATAGCGATACTTAGTAATAGCTACCAACCCACATTTCTCACCAGTTGAGACGGCTGCATATGCGAGGAACGACCAAACAGACGATAGTTGCCTATGCCTGTTGGATCAGAGAGGCAGCAGATGTCGTCGTATCGACTCGCCTTTGGTGAACATTTTCTAAGAAAACAGCTGATAGCTTTATTTTTCAATTACATTGTAATTACTACTTTATCTGCCTTCGAACAAACTGTTCAATAGAAATGTGGGCTAACTGGAATTTGTTTTGACAGTAAAGATTCCACGGGGAGGCTGTGACAAAGTTGTTCTATGGTGTTCGGTGTGAGAGAAAGAATAGTAGAGAATAATCGGTTGTTTGCATGGTGAGGGCTGTATGCATGTTATTTTTTTTGTAAAATTTGGAAAACTGTTTCCTGTACCTGGTTAATATCAAAAGGTTTGGCAAGGAAATGGCAACGTTCAATTCCTTTGATCCCCTGCAGCTTTTTCAACATACTCTCTTTGTTAAGGTATCTTGCTGTCAGAACGATAATTTCAGGTTGTGGTTGCAGTTCGTATATCATTTTTATTAACTCAATGCCATTCATGTCAGGGAGAGTTAGATCAATAAGATAGAGATCAAATTCAGGGAAGTCTGAAATTTCCCGAAGGCCATTTTTACCATTGGAGACAATCGTTACTTCGGTGAAGTCCGATTGTAGTATCATTGAGAGGCTGAGTTGAATTAAAGCTTCATCTTCCACGATTAATAGGCGCTTTTTGCATGTTGTAATCATTTGTTCGTTAATGTGTGGAATAGTGTCAGCATAGGATTACTTAAGGATTGAGCAAATATTTTTACGAATAAAGTATCTTCATTTATGAGTCTCCTTTTAAGTTACACGGATGAATAAACTACCATTATCCAGAATACTTGCCAGGGGCAGATCGATCCGTATGGAAAAATCTGAGCGTTCAGGAATGATGATGGTTCGATTTAATTAGAGAGTTATTTCAATTTTCGCTTTTTTCCGCAATAGATTATTATATTCTTTTTGGGCTTGTTCAATTTTTACCTGTGTGAGATAGGCGTTAATCTTGTCCTTTACGTCATCAAAAGGGGTGGTTTCAGCCTTCTTTTTTTGGGTTAGTTTAATTATATGGTATCCAAACTTTGTCCGTACCGCTTCACTGATTTCACCAACTTTTAAAGCAAAAGCAGCATCGGCAAAAGGCTTTACCATCATTTTCCGGTCAAAGAATCCTAAATCTCCTCCCCGACTGCTGCTTGGGCCTTGAGAATACTGCTCGGCAAGTTTGGCAAAATCTTCTTCTTCAAGTGCACTTCCTCTAATTTTTTCAATAGCTGCTAAAGCCTGTTTGTCGGCTTCCTTGTCGGCATCGTCACTCAGTTTAATCAGAATATGGCTGGCCTTGATTTGCTCCGGGACTTTAAATTGCTCAATATTAGCTTTGTAGAAATTTCTACTTTCTTCTGTGCTTATGTCAACTTCTTTCTTTAATTCCTGTAATAATTCACGATGAAGTTCCTGCAAAGTCGCTTTTTTTGTGAACTGTTTTTTGATGATGGTCTTGTCAATATGATTCTTTTTCAGGAATTCATTAAAATCTTTATCTGTTTGAAAAGAAGTCTTGAAAGCAATCATTTCTTCATCAACAGTTTCATCGCTTACTTGTATATTGCGTTTTTTTGCATCCTGCAGCATGAGTTCAATGGTTATGAGCCTGTCTATCACTTCTTGTTCAATATTTACAGTATCGGAGTCTTTTTTCCCGTTTACTCCAATTGTAGCAAATTGTTTTTTGGCGGCTATAACAGCATTATTGAAAGAAGCTTTACTGATTGTTACACCGTTAACTTTTGCTGCCACATCAGAAGTACCGGCATAGCCAGGAAGTGTATAGAGAAATAACAGAGATAAAAAGAGTGAAATTACTGTTTTTGTATTGCATGGTTTCATGAGAGAATCCTCTTGTGAATGACGATAGAATACTGTCTTAATTTCTATGGTTAACCCGCATTGTAATTACTACTTTATTTGCTTTCGAAAAAAATGTTCATGAAAAATGCGGGCTAAACGTTTGGCAGCTGCCGTGAAGTTCAGCGCTGAATCTTCCCATGGTTTCCCATATACAAATTCATCCTGAAATGCTTCCCTTCTGCAAGAAAATCTGAATATTCTTTTAGTAGTTTCTCGCGTTCTGCACCTTTGGATGTGGATAGTTTCTTCAAATACTCAGTAACTCCTGGCTCTACCACAGTCTTCTGATATGCTATAAGTTTCCTGTCAGCATAAGAGAAAAAACGATCGGTAAAATTTTTACCATGGCACTGATTGCAAACAGACTTCATGTTTTGACGCAGATTTTCAGAACGTTCTGCTAATGGTGCAGCAGGAGACGTAAGATCACGAGGAAGACGCCAGGCCGGATTGTGCCTGTTGAGCAGTCCCAGTCCGGCTCCATTCATATGGCAATATGCGCAGGTAGGGGCAATCGCATCTTTTCCCTGCAGGTAGATGCCCGGTTTTTCCTGATCTTTGCCAGCTGCCATCGTTTTGTATGCAACACTGTGAGAAGACTGTCTGTATATATCTCCTTCGGGATAATTGGGGCCATCATGACAACGCAGGCAGGTTTCCGGGCTGCGAACTGCCTGTAAAGAAAAGCGATGTCCGAGATGACAAGAGTTGCAGGTTCCGTTACTTTCGTCAGGATTCTTGCGTCCGGCCCCACTATTTGGCCATGTTTCGGGGCTCGGCCTGTGATTTTTATCAATTTTTATGGTTGCCCCATGGCATCCCTGACATTGTGAGAAATTATTGGAACTAAATGTAGAAACCACCGGATGTCTCGGGTCATCGCTTTTCATTTTTGTAAGAAGATGTCGTGATTTGGCATGGCCACTTGTAATATAATCACGTAATTGATCTTTATGGCATTTTGCACAATCGAAAGGAGTTACAATTGCTGAAATATAAAACCTTTCAAAATGGTGGACAGCATCAGAATCAGCTTTTTCTCGGCCATGGCAATCGACACAGCCTACTTCTGCCCGGGCATGGGGAGACTTAACCCACTCTTCAAATATTGCGGGTGTTTCATCCTGGTGGCAATTGATGCAAAACCCATTCTTGCCTTTGCTTTTTATGGGGTCTTTGAGTTTGGGGATGGAAGCCTCTGCAAAAGAGGAAGAGGCAAGAAATAATGATGTGATGAGAATAAACATTCCACAAAAGTAAATACGAAAAGCATTATCCATCGGTAATAATCTCCATTTCAAATTTACAGAAAGCCATAGATAAAAATCTGACTTCGTGACAAAAATACGAAACAAAAAACATTAAAGCCATATAAATAGCCGAAAGAAAGAATGGAAGCAGTTTGAATTATTCTTTCCTGGTTTAGTTTATAACTGCCCCATATATCCTCACTCAGAGCTCTCATTGTATAGATTCCAAAGATATTGCAATGGAACTAAATGAGGTGAATTCTTTTACTCATGCTTTTGGGTTGTATAAAAGATACATATTGCAGGCAGTGAGTATTCTTAGAGTTGCAAAAACTGTTTCAGTATAAGCGAGAATGTTCACTTGTCAACTGTTCATCATTTGAGTTACTTTCATGGAGAAATTATTCATTTCAAGGGGTTTGCTTAGCACTGTAAATGTGTTTTGGCAGATATTTTTACCCGCAAGAATTTCAGGACTTGATCCACTGATAAAAAGAACTTTCACCTCAGGATTGATCTTTTTCAGGATGTCATGTACTTCTTTGCCATCTATTCCCGGAAGGATAACGTCAAGGATGACCATACAGATAGTGTCTCTGTATTGTTTGTATTGGCTAATTGCTTTTTCGCCATTCTCAGCGAGAAGCACTGTATGACCCATTTCGGTAAGATAGTTTCGTATTGATTTTTTGATCAACCAGTCGTCATCGACCAGCAGGATGGTTTTTTTGTTTTTAGTTTCCTGCAATGTTGCAATGTTCATAATTTCTGCATCTTCAGTCTGCTGTTTAACTTCACAGGAGGGAAAAATCAGCCTGAAGGTGGTTCCTTTGCCGAGAGCAGTATCGACTTCCATAAGTGCTTTGTGTTGATTTACAATATTCTTTACAATTGCAAGCCCTAGTCCTGTACCTTTTTTAGAGCTTTTTGTTGAATAAAAGGGAGTTTGGATATTCTTCAAAACCTCTTTTTCTATGCCGGAACCTGTGTCACTCACACTGAGAATCATACTTTTGCCGGCAGAAAAAGTGCCTGCAGGAGATGCTTGATTCTTTGTAATGGTCAGGGGGGCAACCGATATGGTTAAGGTTCCTCCGTCAGGCATAGCGTCACGGCCATTTGTAGCAAGATTTAACAAGATCTGTTCAATTTGATGATAATCTGCTTTAACTGTTCTTTCATTATCAGCAATAATAACTTTGAGTGAAATATTTCCAAATAAAAGTACATGTAAAATGTTTTCTATATTGCTGATAACCCGGCTTAATTTTATCTCCTTCAAAGGTGTGCTTTGCTTTTGATCAAACAGAAGCAGATTGGAAGTTAGATTTTGTCCTAGTCTTGAAGCAATGCCTATATTATTGCTTAATTCCCGTGCAAATATATTATCTTTATTAATGTTTTGAGCAAGGAGCTGACTAAATGTTGAAATGGAGGTAAGGACATTGTTAAAGTCATGGGCTACTCCTGCAGCAAAATGTCCAATATCTTCAACTTTCTTTGCCTGCAATAATTTTTCCTGTAATTTCTTTTTGTCGGTTATATCAATGAGACTTCCTCGTCTGCCGCGAAAATTACCATCAGCATAGACAGGAACACTCACATGGGAAAGCCATTTTATATGGCCTGTTTTTGTTAAAATACGGCACTCCACATTTTCGTTGGTTGTGTTTTCTGAGCTATCCATGGACAGCTTAAAGAGATGCTTGTCCTCGGGATGGATCATATCAGTCATAAGGCTTTTCTGTTTCAAAAATTCCTTTCTGGAGTATCCGGTGATCCGTTTACAGGAAGAAGAAATGAAGGTGAGTTTATCCTTTTCATTGATCCAGTATTCAAAGTTATACGCAAATTCCGAGACAATTTGAAAAATCTCTTTATTGGTTTCAATTTCTGACTGGTATTTTTTCAACCCCTGAGAAAGCAACCCGATTATTCCCGTACCAAGCAGCCATAGAAAAAGATGGGACTGAATAATAAGTTTTCGGTTCTGGGCTGCGGCTTTGAGATGCGGTTCCATGGGGATTGCGATACTCATGCCGCCACGAATATCATCAATTGCATATCCCTGCCATTCATGACATCCCATACATCTCTGTTCTGCGATATAGGGAGATATCAAACGCATGTATGGGGCATTTTGTATGGTGGTCATTTCCGCACGGGCCTTTCCTCCTTTCTCAAAGTCTTCCAGTGCAGCTCTTTCCCACTCGTCAGGACTGTTTTCAGGATTAAGGGGATCAAGACTGACCGTGCGGTTAAATACGGCAAGTTTCGGTGACTGATCCTGTAATAATTTATAGGCCTGTCTGGTCATTTGAAAGGGGTTGATAATTGTTAACACGGTGCCATCGGATGTGACAAGGTCGCGTTTTTCGTCATGGATAAGTGGATTGGGCTGGTTTGTTTTGCTGACTATGGCATATACTCCCCCCAGAGAACTGTTCCAGCGACGATAGGCAAGATTATGCTGAAAAATTGTTTCCGCTTCAACACTGGCTTTGGCAATTGTACTGCGGTCATTTTCTTCCAGATTTAAAATTGCTGAATACAACACCAGACTGGACCAGAGAAATGCTAAAATTATAAAGATCTTTTTAAACAGGATGGAGAATATATGCTTTTTCATATACGTATTATTGTACCTCTGAATAAGAGATTATCTCTATTTAAATAGAGCGGCTTCATGTTTTCACAACAGCGTAAGATTTCTGGATGTCTAAATATTCTTCTCAAGAACAGAATTTTCCTCTTGTGAGCAAGTCGTTTGACGTTTAAGGCGTATCCTGATCAGGTTACCACAACAGAGAGTATCTTGATGAATAATTTTATAATTGATTATTCATAGTGATCGAAGAAACCCGTCATAAATCATAAAAGTGTCGACTTGAATCAGGCAGCTTACATAACATTTTTTTTAATATTCCACTCGGACCTGATTATAAATTATTTGTTTGAAAATACCTGAAATACTTTCTCTCGCAACACCGGAATCGTTGGCTGAGTCGTATGGGCAAAACACTCTATTGGGCAAATAACACTCTATAACAAACATATAGTGGGCGAAACAACCCTATTAGAAAATAATTTTTAGTGATTCCCCCGGGAATATATGATGTTTGTTATTGTGCCTTATCTGGTACTTGTGGTGTATCGCATTGTATTTCAAAGGGATTTTGTTGTTTTGGTAAAAGGCAGTGAGTCGATCCTAGTGAGTGGCTTGAAATTTGCAATAATGATTATTAGAGGCTTGTCGGGCTTGTCGGCAGGTTTCAATATATTTTGAATATTTATGGTGTTTGCTGTTTTCGTTATATTTGCTGATATATGATGCTTCAAAACTGGAAATGTACTGTCAAATATCTTTAAAAGTTGTTTGTCGGGGCAAATGGAATGTCAAAGTCCGACAGGCATTTGGTTTGGATTTGTGCTGAATTGTATTGATGATTCAATTGAAAGCTGTAACGGCTTTTGTATTGCTAATGTCTTGGTAGGTTGAATATGTACTTGTCTTTTCATCCGTGTGTTACCAGGAAATGAGCAAAATTAACTCTATGGGAGGAGCAAATGAAGAAGCAGTATAGAAACTTCCTGACTGGATCTGCTGTGGTGATTACAGCATTTCTGTTAGGTAACCAGGCTCTGGCCAATCATCCGTCTGAAATTTACCTGCGTGATAGCGCAGGTAAAGTGATTACGGCTGGCGGGGCAGGGGCTGATCTGGCATTCAGTTCCAAGGGAACTTGTGGACAATGTCATGAGTATGAAAGTATCGAAGCTCATTCGTACCATACCCAATTGGGTGCCAATCAGCACTATGGTTGGAATGCCTGGAAGTATGGTAACTGGAATTCAGCTGCCACCAGGGGGAAACCATGGGTTCAGAGTCCTGGTCATGTTGGTAAGTGGTGACCACCGTCCGCGCGTCAGTTGGCGCGGGTATTTAATAATGATATGAGTTCCTTTAATTCAGCAGATGGCGGCAAGTATTTTATTGACCGCAATGAAGACGGCACTAAGGATGGTACTTGTGTAACCAGTACTACAGACGAATGTTTAGCAGGTCCGTATGGAAACTATGCAGAAGGTGATTTGAAAGGCACTTATACTCAGCTTAGTGCTGCTGACAAAGCCCTGGTAATACCTCTTACTCAGGCTCCGGTCGATTTTGCTGCAGGCCTGAAAGATTATGGAAGTGAAGCCGCAATGCTGCAGCAGGTGGATGCGACCATTGCAGGAGTAATGCGTGATTGTGGAGAGTGCCATGTAGGTGGTGGTGCCATGGAGTATATTCCAATGGCTCCCGGTACTGATCTGGTAGCCAGTACCACTCGTGAGGATCTGAGAGCCTGGGCTAATCCGGCATCAGAGTATAATGCATACACCTATTTCATTGACCAGTATGATGAAGATGGTGATGGGAATAAAGGTGAGCTTCTGCGTTCCGATTATGCCAATTCAGGTGTTCTTGAAGTGGATTGTTTGATGTGCCATCTGGAAGGTTACTCCTGGCATGATCGTACAGAGGTCTTGCGTGAAGGTAAGCTTGATACTTCCCGGGTGGTCGGTGCAGGGCTTGGTGATGATGCCTATGCCGGTGCTCCAATGGGAACTGATTATGGAAAGACAGTTAATTATAAAGTAAATGCTGGTGATCCTCTGGAGCAGGTTTCCTGGGGGCCATGGCAGTTGTACAAATTTTCAGGCATCGGAAAAGATGCAATTAAAGCTACTCCGCCTGATGAGAATTGTGTGTCCTGTCATTTTGAGCTGCACAAGGTTGACTGGAAGAAACGCGGTACTTCCTGGGCTGGAGATCACAATAACGAAGTTCATTCCTCCATTGGATGTATGGGATGTCATGAGCGTAAGGATGATGTTGATATGAACGGTGGTGATGGAACATGGACCGGTAAAGCAGACGGAAACCTGGGTCATGATCCGGCAAAAGGAGGTGCACCGTTTAGTTCTAATTGGAACAAGTCAGACAATACGGTCAAATCCTGTAAGAATTGTCATATTGATCAGATCACCAATAATTTTGGTGCTGTTGATCCTACTGGTATACATGCGGCACTCGGATTAACCTCCATCATTGGCCAGAACGGTCGTGACGGTGTTCGTGATGCCAGCCATCTTGACTTTATCGCTTGTGAGGCGTGCCATACCAGAAAACTTGGTCATGGTCCGACTGCTGGCGAAGGTGGTGCTACCCACGGATCCCTGTACGAATGGGGCACAGGGGGAGCCATGGTTGACTCCACAGGTCCTGATCAGGAAGGTCGTTTAACTGATCACGAGAATCTGTATGTGGAACGGACCATGGAGAATAACATGACCGTTTCCTGGCAGGGTGGGAAACTTCGCAACAAAAACTCTCTCGTCACTATGTTCTGGCGTGATAAAGATGACAATTTTGCGAGTGGCGGTGACCCGGGCTATTTTGATGTTAATGCTGATGGGCAAACCGGTTCCATGGATGCTGTAAATCCGTTTCACGTGCGCACTGCAATGGAAGAAGCAGGCCTGGATGTTTTGACGCATGATGGTGTAATTAATGATGCCGAAATAGATAGTCAGCGTTCTGCTCTGTTTAGCTTTCTGACCAAGGATGATGGCTCTCTGTCTGGTACCACAGCAGGTGATGATATTTCTGACACCAACGGTAAACCATTTACAACTGCAGCAGCAGGTTCAACTCTGTTACATGATTGGAGTGCCGGAAAGTTGAAGCTCAGTTTTATGGGTGCTGTTTTCCTGGCAAACCATAATACTTCTCCCAAAAGTTATGCCTGGGGAGCTGGTGGTTGTACGGACTGCCATGGTGACGGGGCTGGTTTTTATAATGGTACTTATGAGTTGAAAGGCCGTGACCTGGATATCAGTTGGGATAACACTTCTTCAACTGGTGAAAATAAGTATGTTGTACCATTCACCAAAGTTAACAAAGCCAACTATGCAAATCGTGATGCTGCCAGCCTGGCAGCAGATCCGCTGGGAACACTCAAGTCTGACTGGCAGTTTACTGATTATCATCCGACTCTGTTTGCCAAAGGCCTGAAAGGTCGTACCATTGCGATTAAAGTGGCTCATGGTAATACTGATACTCTGCGTGATATTGATCGTTCTGAACTTCTATATGAGAATGATTCCACTCTGCCCGGTGCACCTGGTGCACGAATTATGGTTGATGGTACCGTAGCAGCTACCCGTGCCGAAATTGTTTCCAGTTTGAACAGCGCACCTGGCGTTGGAACGGGTGCCCATTATGTTCATAATGCTGCTGCAATGGGTGCTTGTGTCAACTGTCATTATGATGCAAGTGGCGCCGGTAATATCAGTGATACTTGGGCTATTGCCTCTGAGATCGGAGAGTTTACCTGGACTCCTGGAGCAGCAGGAGCACCAGGAAGCTGTTCCAGCAACAGTTGTCATAGTGCGTACGGAGCCCCGGCAACTTCAACCTGGGAAGCACCTTCTTCAAATGGTGAAAATGTTCAGGTTATTTTAAGCACTGTTATAACCTCGGATAACCATGTTCAGTTTGATGCCAGTGCCTCTGTTTGTGAAGATGCATTAGGTGCTCCTCTCACCTGTACCTATCACTGGAACTTTGTTGATGGACTTGGAGTGGTGAGTGCGATGAATGGTGCCACTCTGGAAGAGAGCAGCATTGTAACAGTGAACTACTGTTCCCGTGGTACTTACCTCGGTGCATTGACCATGGTTGAAATGGTGAGTTCAGTTCACGACAACGACAGTATAAGCGTTGTTTCAACAGAAAACGAAGCACCCAACGCTAGCACCGATTTTACAAGTAGTATGGATCCTGTGAAGCGTTGCGTTCTCTCCTGGACAGGCATGGGTGCGGATATTCAGTGGATGAAAATTCAATGGAATGATGGCACACAAACTACCATTGTAGATCCACCTGCGGCGGATAGCCTGATGCATCAGTATGGTGCAGCTGGTACCTATATTATGAAAGTGGTAACTCTGGATGCTGAGCATCATACAATCACCTACACAGTTGACCATGACGCTGACCTGGAGGTTACTACTTTGTAATTTTAAAAATTATCAAAAACACTCAGGTGTAAAACCTGGAAACTTTAACCGGAACAGGCCGGGCAGTGTATGCTGTCCGGCCTGTTGTTTTTTACATGTTCCTGAAAACAGGTTAGTAGCCTGCATTTCTCATGAACACTTTGTTTAAAAGCAGATAAAATAGTAATTACAATATGATTGAAAAATAAACCAATCAGCTGTTTTCTTACGAAATGTTCACCGAAGGCGAGTTGATACGAATACATCTGCTGCGTCTCTGATCCAACAGGCACTTTACCGTCTGAGCCAAAAGATGATTATTGGGCACCCCTCTCAATTGTTTTCTTTTTAATGGGGGCAAAGGCGGAATAAAAAGAGATGAACTATCAGGAGAATGAGAAATCCATGGTGGACCTTGGAGGCATATATATAAATCCTCTGCCAAGTGAAAAATACAATATGCTTTATCAATTAGGGCTATGATATTGAAGGTATCCGTGGTTTAATTTACTAGCGATGTCCTTACAGTTCTGTATTTTTTGATCTGAATGGTATATGTACTGGAATTTTAAATGAATTATCGGCTCTCGCAATCAAATTGAACAGGGGGGACGATTTTTCCATTAGGAGGTCATAATGAGTCCTGCGAAACAAAAAGATGACACAAAGAAAGAGAACATCAATAAACTGAAACGCGCCTTTGCATACAATATTTTTTACAAGCAGGGGAGCAGCAGTAGAACAGCAAGTTTAA
>JAUTBQ010144290.1:0-14952 GCA_032361185.1 Lepetodrilus ovalis | reverse complement strand
TTGAAAGATAGAAGAGAGAGTGAGAGATAGGGTGAGAGAAAATTAAAGTAATATTTGGACAATTAAAATAATGCTTAGACAAGGAGAGACAAAGAGAGACAGAGAGAGGGGAAGCTAGAGAGAGAGAGAGAGAGAGAGAGAGAGAGAGAGAGAGAGAGAGAGAGAGAGAGAGAGATTTAAGAGATTTGGTTAATATAGAATGTTACTGATACGTATGTTGTACCTGTTACCGAATTGTAGGCCAGGATTTCCTATAATGACAATGTCAGTTCCAAGAACATTTACCTTTAAGAAGAGCTCGCTATAATTTAAAGTGTGACTATGCTTAATAGAAATTCCGACGCTCCCTCTCTCTAGGTTAAATTTCTAGTCGCCGAGCAAATACTATCAATCAGACCAACCCTTAAATAGTATCATGTTTTACTTGTATGTACTTTAACAGTTCAATATCTAAAACAGACCTCGCGCTCGATGGCAATGCCTAGTCAAGGTCATTAAGCTGGAGATCGACGGGAATAACAAGTGACATTCTCTCGTGTCAATTACACTGATGTTACATACACACGTTACGATCAACGGCAGCCCTCATCGAGGTTTATTTATGGAGCGTGTTTTCTTACTCTTGTCGACCAATTTTCATATCTGTACATTGGTTGACTAATGTTCGTACAAATGTCAACGTTCATAAGATAGCTTTATAGTAATTGTCATTGGTGCGGATCTAAATTGCGGAGGCGTTGCGCATTAATGTCATATTTCACCAAGCATGGACCCTCATTTAATGTTAACCGGGGCACAACCGGGGCACAACGGAGCTCCAATGTCAGCAGTGGGGTCCAATGGTCCAATATTGGGTCCAATGGGTCCAACGTCTCTACGGGATCCACACAAGGTAAATCACAGGTTCGGCGCCAATGTATTTTTCAAGATGGAGTAGGGCCTTCTTACCATAACGTATTTAAATCTGAAGAGTTTGTACAAACGAGCGGTCGTCATTCTGAACGCGGTGGTATTTATTTTTGCTTCGTTGTACTAATGCAAAGGGAGATTACTCAAAGGTGGGATGAAGAAAGAATATCGTTACACCTACGTTTCCTATAATATCAGTTGATACATCAGAGACAAGATAATTAGTAGTCCGTATTCATAATTCATATACAATATGAATATGTATGATAACAATCAAGTGTTGTGGAATAAGTACATCAGTAAATAACAACTTTTGGATGTATAAATGTCAAATGAAACGTAAATAGTGTCCTACCGAAATTCATTTGACCATTATTTAGGTCAATCAACTGTGATGGTATGCCTTTAAAGGGATCTATAGACTAGGCGACCTTTATCGCAGCAACAGTGTGCGATATGTGTTGCCTAGTGTATAGTGAAACGTCGTTTGTCGACCATGTGTTGCGACGACGAAAATGAGATCGCCATGACTTGAATAATAATAATAATAATAATAATAATAATAATAATAATAATAATAATAATAATAATACAACACAATAATACGGTCGCCTATAATGTATAGCAAAGCGTTGCGGAGACAAATGTTGCCGCATCTTTATGGAAACATTTTTGTTACCGAGATAAAAACCGCCTAGTATATAGTGTCCTCTAAACTCCCCACAGCAACATCCAACACGCTCTGTTCGGATTACATGCCCTCTAAATATGACATCTATTTTGGTCCGTTTATCTCAAGACAATTTGTGCGCTCAGTAACGCCGAGGGCAACATCTATCCAGCAAAGCAATTTAACTTCCGGAGTATTTTGGTTTAATGAAGCTATACGTCATGCTAAAAGTGAGCTATGACGTAATATCCTGCCTGATAAGTGAATGTTATTTATCCTTAATTTTTCCTAATTTATTGTTTATATGTTGGCATTGTTCTTGTTTTGTCTTGTTGATTTTTTTGATTTGTTCATAGGTTGTTTCAAATTAGTTTGTATATTGTCTTGCATTGTAAGAAACTATGTGTATTACCATAAGTTCCTCCCCTTACATTCCTATTGATACAGCCACTGACCTAATACTCGTAACCTCTATAGTAGAGTTTCTTGCTTATGACTTAATTTTAAATGTATATTTTAATAGTTGATATTGTTAGTGTTCTTGTATTTGTTTGCTTATTTACAATATATATTATTGTATGTATGTATTAATGTTTTAAACGATTCACGGTAAAACAGCCATATTCCATCTCTGAAATATACTGAACACGTGACTACTAACACATGCTGGGACATGCATATAGAAGACCCTAGTTCTTGAAAGTCTACATGCCATCAAATCATAAATATACTCCGTGTTGATAGAACCTGATACATGTACCTTATTTATTATGTCAAACACGCACTTTTGATTTAATGTTGTGAAGCAGCATCACAACTCTGCCATTTACGGAGCTGAGTGTAATAGAGAAAGATAGTAAGACAGTATTTAGATTGCATGCCAAGTTCTATAGATCCAAGCTATTGGGTAAATATTACACTATTATAACGCACACCTCAATCATTGATCTGTACGCACCTTTCCAGAAACAATTTTATAAAGAAGATTGCTAGTTGTCTGCTCTTATATGGAATATTGCGCTATACAAATAGACTATTATTATTATTATTATTATTGTTATTATTATATTACAGCTATAATGAATTGTAGGTTCTTCTTCTTCTTCCTCCTCTTCTTCCTCTTCTTCTTATTATTATTATTAAAGATATCATGAACTGTAGGCAATTGTTATTATTACTACTACTACTACTATGATGATGATGATGATGATTATGATGATGATGTATTGATGGCTATAATGATGATGATGATGATGATGAATTGTAGGTTAATCGAATCCCTCTTGTATGCACTGTATTTCGTATTAAACAACAGGTATATTTGGCGTACTGCCAATTGGCGTGTAACGCTAGACGACTGCTACCTATATCATATCATATCTTATTAATTAAATACCGTTTGGCAAATCCATAGCAGTTCTGGATTTAAATTGAAGAATTAGAACTAGTCGAGAAAACAATGACTGACACATCGAGTGTCAAGGCAACCCCGGAATGCGCTCGCAAATTCGAGTTGAGCCCAAATCTTCGCTTTGAATACAATGGATGTGTGTTTGTAGAGTAAACTACGAGTCGCACTATAAAGTCGACACTACATCAGTGGCGATGTGCTTTAACTGTTCAAAGAGAAATCACAACGCCGAATAAACCGTCTGGCCATAACCCACATTTTCTCGAGATCCTCTGGGTCTTCAATACTCGCCATAATCCTAGCAGGAAATCACGATCAGCGGATCTGATTGGACCACTTGCGTCACGTGACATCAATGCAATCAGCTCTGATAGAACAACTCGCGTCACGTGACGTAACAACCAGCAGTAGGTGACACGGGACGTGTTCGGGGGAAATCGATGACCGCCGATTGCCGAACTATACGGAAACATATGACGCCCTCTACCGGTGATGAACTGTCACTGCGGGACGCGAACGTTACGTGCGTAAAACTTGTGTTACAGTAATAGATAAGCTTATTAAATAATGTACACAGAAGCTTTTTAGTTCGCATATAGATAGATATATTAGTTCTGGACAGGATAATAATTATGATTCATACATAACTTGTCCACTTCACGTGCTAAATAAAGATCATAGATACGTGTATATGGCATGTAGTGTAAGTTATTGCCAAAATCAAGTAATAAAGCATTAGTTTTATTATCAATATTGTGAGGTTCTATTTATAGATTGTGGTACAGAATGACATATTACACGTGCATTTCATACGCTACGTTTTGAGAAGCCCCGGCGTCATCTAGTTGTACGTGTCTAAGTTAAATAGTTTACTAAGGTATTCTCAAACATGAAATCGGTTTTAAATCCCATTAAAAACGCGTTATTTATTATATCTTAAAGAAAAACATGTCTTGTTCATCCAATATGTCAGGATTCCAATTACCAAAACGAAAAATAATGTGTTTCCTTATTAATAACATAGATATATGTATCTTCGGCAAAGTAATAAGATGAACTAGCATCATAACATATATTTAGATCAAACACTGCTTGTATGAAACCTATTCAGAAATTCAGAAGCGACGAGTTCCATCGACCGATGGCATGGTTCGATATCATGAATATATACATAAGTTTGTCTGATACGTATCGAAATAGAAGAGGCGAAAATCAGTGCTTGCCATGACCGGATATAGGTCATAGCAAACAGGAAGTAGGTTATCGTGTTTCGCAGGAGATAAAGTAGAATAATTTGCTGCTAATGGAGAGCGTAATCCCATCACCGATGACATACCTCCCACCCCTACAACACGTTCCAACAAGTAATGGACGCTCCCGCTCCTGCATTACAATACACCAGATAGAGGTCCGGGTTCATTTCCAACGTGGGGTGACGTTCATAAATTGAATTCATTTCAACGTATAAAAGTGATTACCGCGAAGGTAAAACAGCGATCTCCCGATCCATACAAACAACAATGACCTTCTATAGTTAGAAAGGCTACGTGTGTCCTCCGTACAATACGATGCCTTCACTTTGAAAAAGGATGACCAGAACGAGTGTTCTGATCACGGAGGCTTCGTACACGTCACCCTAGGCTACGACAATATCTGATTTCTGTCAGACCTCGTTTACGCTAATGCGATTTAAGTGATAGCAACAAGTTGCCGGTGCATCAGCGGATTGCCAAATTTGGCTGTGTCCCAGGAAATCTAAGATATATTTGTTCATTTCCACTGCTAATCCAAGTCAGTTCATCCGAGGGAAGAACCGCGCCACACGGTTAAGTCTATCGACGGATCTTGCTTTTGAAAAGTGTCAAAGTCCGGAAGGAATCAAATATAGAACACGAACCAAATAATGGTTTGTGACGTAAAATGGTCATTGTCACATGTAGGCCAAAGGCATGTAAATATGCTTGCTTCGACTCTAGTGTCGTATTAATAGTATTACGTATAACGTTGATGATATCATTGCAATAAGTAGACCAAACAGAGAGGAAACAGTAGAAGCATGTAGATATAACACTATAGTTCTGTAAGTGCAAATGGGTCTAGGATGTATGACGCATTTAGTCATATGACGCAAGCAAGTTCAGGAAGGCTTTGGACATCTACTTGAATCCCATTTTAGATTCTGGAACGTTAAACCAAATATTATGTATGCTATTGACTACCTGAAGTTGTGATCAGTCAATATTCCAAACGTGCTGGAATCGCGCATAGATGGTCGATTCTGTCTTGCACATTTAAGTCGAAGAGCATGCTCCTAAGTAATATATACCAAAATATAATAACTAGTAGCCAACTCCAGTTCAGACAGCTGACAGCATCACACATGACCGATACTATTCAACACATTTCTCTCGGTTGTCATGATGTTAGCAGAACTCAGATTCTCAAGTTGTTTAAGCAACGCATAATTTGGAGTAAGGAAAAAAACACATAACGTATTGCATTTAGGAATACAGGAAACCAATAGTGAAATAATGCAATGTTCACGCGTGGCATTTCGTTCAGTTTTCATTGTATTCCTGTCTGCGCATGCGCAGACAAGGACAAAGCGTCGAGAATTCCAACGGGAAGTAGTTGTAGATAGTATATTTCGAACGACAACAAAATAATAACTTGTTTTGCTGTGTTTGTCAGTGTAGCTATTTACATGTTAGTATTGAGTAGTTGTACTGTTAGTAGTTAGAAATAGAAGTCTGTTATACATGAATAATCGGCATCGTGCGTACACATCAACTTTTTCTTCTTCTTGTTTTTAGTGTGTAAAATATTCCACGGTGCATGGACTCGGAGATTTATTACCTTCGAAAACAACGCTTTACGTGCTATGCTTATTTTGCAACAGTGTCGTAAACAGCTATACCATGCCACGAACAACGTGGGTTAAAGAATAATGTGTTTATTTTTTTCACATGGGTATTTTGACTATTCAAATAATCGCTATCTGTGTTTCTCAGCAGTTTTAGGTAAGAACATACATCAAAAGTACAAATGTTGCAACGTATTGCAATATATTTAAAATTGCCAAGCATCCATATTACCAAATGTTCATATGTGAATCAACTTTATTAAGACCACAATCTGACAATTTAAAATTATTGTCAGTTATTTCTTTCACAATTTAGATATAAAAGTACACGTATTAGTTTTGTTCATGTAAACTATGCAAACTTAGCACATGTCCGTCGTGGAAAACAACGGAAATATGGCGTGGTAGAATTCCAATACACTTCCGCATAGTTTCCGTGCTGCTTAACGTCCGGAATGTAGAGAGTTGCTCGTCAAGTTCCAAATTAGAAAATTTGAAATTGGTCTAGCTACATAAACGTACATGTCGGAAGAAAGATAAACATCTTGCATGTTGATATGTTCTTAATTATCGTGTACGCTTAAGCTCCGAGGTGAATGCAGGTACGATAGTGGCTATTTACAGACATGCGCAAAGTGTAAGTGGTGCATTTTAATTAAATAGTCTAACTGTAGAGGGCGTGGACTATCTCCGGGAGTGCGCGCGGTACATGTCGGTACATTGCGCCCCAAATACTTATGAATAAAACAAACAAATATGGCAGAAGTTAAATAGCGCGACGTAGTTTATTACACATATGTTAGGAGTTTGCCTCGCCACACGTGTATTCATACATAATTTACTATATGTTTTCGTTCGTATATCACAACAGCCGTGCACGTAGTTCGTAATACAGAGTCCGTAGTTCGACGCTCGCGTGTTTGTAGCGACCGCCAACACTTTAAGAACCGTATTCGTTGAGTTTCCGTAGAACGCTGATTCCACTATTATATCACCTGAATTAGAATGTCTTTAAATTTCGACTTGGCCTGGACCAGTGGTAGGATAAGCACTGTAGCAATATCCGTTATGCAAATATCGTGTTTCGACGAGAATTAGAAGAAATCTGTTATCCGAAGGAATACTTCGATATGTAATGTGTGCACAATGGGTCTAGTAAAATTATGGTGTGTGTGGATGGAGTGGGGTATGGGGTAGACTGTGGTGTGTGTGTGTGTGTGTGTGCGTGTGTGTGTGTGTGTGTGCATTCGGATGGAATGGGGTCGGGGGTAGACCGGATGTGTGTATGTATGTGTGTGTGTCTGTGTGCGCGTGTGTGTGTGTGTGTGTGTGCATGTAAGGAGGTGGAGGTGGAGTGGGGGTGGTGTAGGATGTCAATGTATTGTAGCACAGCAAAAATTATTAGGTGTTTTTCTTTCCAGTTTCCTAGCAGTCCTACCAGGATCCTGCCAGTTCATCTAATACGACACCTGACTTATTTTAGCTTTGCTGTGGAACCATCTATATGCATGCACCTTAGAGAGTATGTACATTAATGAGAATGCTCATATCAATATAATATCCCAAATATCAAGATTAACTGCTCAACTGAAATTATTTGGAATTTGGCGAACAATGATCGTTCATAAACTTTATAAAAGAAAAATACATTTGTAATTACCATTTGTTGAAACAATTGAAGTCTTCTTTAGCGCATTTCCATTTAAGGAATGGTATTTAAGTGATTATCTTTGAATGTGTCATGCAAGTACACAGTGTGCAGGTTGTATATTTCTTCCGATTGCCTATAAACTAGCTGAGAAACAAGACATGTTATATAAACTTGCCGAGATAAATATAGTTGCAATGAACGTAAATCTAGAGACCCAATCAGGGTTTGACATTTTCAAACATTCCACGAGTGCTCATGAAGTAGCATCGAGCATTGGATTCACATTTAATATTCATGGCATTGGTCTGGAATTGAACATTTGTCTTAAAGGCATACACAACTAGACATGGACGTTCATTTTAAACAAAATTAAATTAAAAAGTCCAAAATAGATATATCTTATTATTTATGCGCCTTCAAAGTTATTTAGCAGATTTCTGAAATACAAGCTTATTATGAAATATACGTCATATTTGATTATGATTACCTGTCTTCATCAACGTCATCAATGCCAGAAACATATTCCGACTGCGCATTAGTTAGAGGAAAAAACTCCAGGATGCTGCCAATGAACAAATGCGGACGAAAGTCTGTCCGGATAAAGTGTGGTTCATCTAACAATGACTGATATATGTGTATGTTTACCTTAAATTAATTCAACTAAGCATGCAGACATTTGCGTCAAGTAGTGTTACATGAGAACCGGGAAACTGGCTGTATATCATACTTGTACATGTATATGTGCAAATCATTTCATGTTCGACCGATGGATAACCTTTCCATCCGTATTCACAAATAAATATCCCCTTGGATTCATATGAAGTGTTATGGTTGTTAGGGTAATGAGTATAGCTGTGGTGTTATTTAAATGGAAAAAGAGTCTACTACTGTTATGAAATGCAATCCTAAACGAACTTCCGAATGATACCATTGTAAGAAACTCGTAAATAGTGTTAGTACCTGAATCGTTTTAGCACGTCAAATACCAAAACCATTAACCTCATATCATAAAAAATGTATCACAAGGAAGCTCGTTTAACATTCTCTTTTAGTTTAAACATTTATTCAAGAAGAAAACAATAGGTATAACAACTTAATGAAAACCGCTCCAAGAGGAAGACAATATACAGACGGGGAGAGAAGTAAAGATTGAGAAAATAACGCATTTATGTCTAAAATCAGGAGGTCGCATTAAATTAGTAACGCATTAATTTCGTGATTTACAGTACTAATGTACATATTTGCATCAGCAAGTTAGTATTCTCTATGAATACGACACGAAAACAAGCCTGTCCTGTTTACCTCTCGAACTAAGCTATATCATATGATACATGATCGTGGACAGAGTCTGCTATAGAATCCATTACTGTTACGCCGTTTGTAAATGTGAAGTACAGAGGTCTGGCAGGAAGGTTATGTGCTAATGCTAGGCGTGCGTTACAACACGAAATCATTGGTGAAAACCAACAGTGAGTGTAATCCTTTCTCTTATTCATGATCGGAATTGAAGTAACTGCAAGCAGTGCTGTATTCTGATGACGTTATTAGAAACATAATAGCCTGTCGTGCTTGCCTCAATGCGCCGCTTCCGGGTTCAAATCTCGGTATGGATAAAATATTCTTTACGTGGAGGTTGACATAACTGACATATCTCTATTGCAGATGTATACATGGTCTATTAAAATGAAATCCAGTGATTCCATACTCAGTGCATACACAGTGATTGCATTACTAACAATGTTGTAATGGTGTGCATTACATGCATGCTGTACTTAAGTGCCTATTAAACCAAATAAATTGGTTAATGGATATCTTATTTTCCGGATGCTTGTATATAAACTAGGCAAACTGCACGTTTGTATATGTGCAATAATTAGTGTTACTTCAGTAAACTGATAGGTAATTCGTACACACGGGTTAACCGTGTATCCTCTTTAGGTTAATCGAGGTTACGTATAAATGTTACATCCATGTAGCTTATCGTAGGCCAAAGGATTGCGTCAGTTGGGTTAAACAGGTTAACGAAGCCAATGATATTTTGCTGAATTCGGTGGTAATTTGTTCAGAACGGAATAGGCTAGTATAATAGTGTCTACGATAATGATGTCGCTAGGCCAGCTAAATAGTTTGTAACTATGTATTAATATATCAATATCATATGGATGTATATGTCATAATTACAGATTTTCAGTCACACAAACCTCTGAGAATGTTCGCTAATAGCGTCACCGTGATAGCGTTGACACATTCTCTTAAATATCACGTAAAATGTCAAGCCAAACCAGAAGATCGGTTCATCATGAGGAAGTCCACAGAATCGTGGACGGATATGAAGGTATAAGATGCAATGCGACCCGGATGAAAGCTGGAAAATTACCTCACCAGTGGCTATATTGACCTGTTAGAGATTGAAAGGATTCGGGAAATTATTGAGAAGATGAAAAAAAATAGATTGTTTAAAGCCCACCATGGTCCTGTTCCACAAAACGATCATAGTGCTGCGATAACGTTATCTCATATTCCTCATGTAGGCAGTTACTACTCTTGTCTATTATATTTTGAATTGATGTGGTACTTGGTGAATAGCATGAACGGTATACTATCACGGCTGATTGACCTATATAACGGACAAACGAATTTCTATCTAAGACTACTTACGCTTGATGCATTCACCCAACATGTGTTATTTACTAATGCACTTATTCCCCAACACTTGGAAGTTAACAACAATTTCATATCTTATATGAATTACGTTTACGGACCCATAAGTATTTGTCATTGATGCATTCAACCGATCTTATAGGAAAGTGACCGAACGTTTTCAATTATCTCCCTTCGCATGTGTATACATAATAGAAGCCAAGGTGCATACCGCTAGCTTTTACATCCGACTCAACCTATCGCGCGGTTGTACATTATGACTATAGTGGAATGTTCCGTCTACCATACAGCGGTGGAAATGTTTTCGGAAGTACAAACAACATTTTATGCATGCAAAGTGAATGTACTTTGCAGTTGTACCTAAAAACTAGTCCAACACAACCATAAATGTCTGTGATATTATGCCTTTTTAACGTCATGAATAGGTAGTTCAAGGTACAGGTTTATTTTATTTGTAATTATTAGGTCAGTCAATATATGTATACTATCTTAGGATGTAAAGCACACGGAAACATATTTACAGCATTTTATTTTATTATTAGGTATATGCACAATTATTTATTATTTTGTTTTAGCAAAATATGAGTTAAATATACTTCAAAATGTATTATATGTATCTAGGATTAAAGATTTAATAACCAGCAGAGAATATAGTAGTATTTTATAATATCGAGACATATGACCCTTTACTATATATTAATTTTACACAACAAAATAGAGCAGGATATCAATGAAAGTATTATCAGAGTTCAGAGTTCAGAGTTCAGAGTTTGTATTCTCTTAGAAGCGCCTAAGATCGTACGAGAGTACATGTATAATATACACATAATATCAATAATAATTTGGCAAGTCAAGATGGTTAATTTACAGAATACAGTAATTTAAGTGGCAAACGTCGACATCACAATCTTAACAAAGTTAATATCGTACAAAGTTAACAAAGTTCATATTGAACCCAGTCGTTACATAATGATAACGCATCCTTTGACGGTTATCAACTATTGTAATATTAAGAGCTTGTCCAGCTCTTAATATCATAATAGTTGATAACCGTCAAATGATAAGTTATCATTTTTGTAAAGACTGGGTTCAATATGAGAAAAAACGAACCAAATTACGACACATTTGAACGAGTTATACACTGCTAGTGATGGTAGTGAGTGAGTGGACTACTCCTAGACGACACTGTGGGGGATCTCACCCATATAGTACTTACACGTAAAGGGACGGTATTATGTCTCTCATCTGGACACTGGATCACCACTCATATATTGGTACGTATCATAATTGAAATAACCCAGTGATATTTCCCTAGGATAGAGTGGACATTAACACGACTGGATTTAGAACACCACTTAACACGACGCGAATAGAAAGCATAACATAATATTCTAAGACGTGGAATTTGAGAGATAAAAGGCTGAGGGAATATGTATGATTGCAGGACTTGAAGACGTATATCTGAAGGGAAAGTAGATCAGAGTTATATAGCAAAGTCATGAGAGAAAGTAGACACGTCAGTTCAAAATGAAAGTACATGTATACTGGATGTAGGTAGGATATATACGTGTAATGTTGTGAGTGAGTCAGTGGTTATGGAATATCACGTCACTGCGGGAATGTAATGCAGTAATAAGGCCACAGAGGACCCAGCTAATACTAGGATCACATTTGACCGCGATACGTCTTCTTAGTAAACATTGAGGGCAGGGTCATTAATGGCGTCACAGATAACAATCGAGCCAATCCTGTCGCTCATATACTATCGGGTACCCATCTGATACGAAACTGAATAATATTAGCAATACTACGAATTACTACGTCTTCTTAATAAACATTGAGGACAGGGTCATCAATGGCGTCACAGATAACAATCGAACCAATCCTGTCGCTCATATACTACCGGGTACCCATCTGATACGAAACTTAATAATATTAGCAATACTACGAATTATCGCCATTAGAAGAAGACTGATTGTAATGCAATGGTCTCCACACCGGTGACATGCTCAAGGCTGACCCATAGACACAGACAAGCTATTCGTAATATGCTTCTTAATGTTATAAGATAAGACTTTATTACCCTCCAGAGGAACGTTCTGTAGAAAGATATTACGAATAGGAATATATTACGACATTCTGAATATCGTACAGCATTTCAGAATTGATTGACGGTATAATAAATATTTGAACATACCGACTATCCAACGTACTACTGGAATACGCCCAACCCAAATTCCACCCTCACAAATGCAGCGAGCAGATCAACAGAAAACAAAATCACAGTATCACAAAATTCACAAACAAGAATGGTGACAACCAGTACCGGAATGAACACATCGCCTGTACAATCATCATCACTATTGACCATGGTATCGTTTCTTGAAGCTCTCTTTTCCACTAAGAGACCAGAGCTTCCTCGTAAGTACACGAGCGCCATGTAATTTAGATCTCTACGAGAATACGTATGGTCTCCTAGTAGATATCAGAACTTCGAAAAACGATACCCATACCGACATACACCACACCACACCACACACCACACCACACACCACATCACAAACCACACCACACACCACAGCACATCACACACAACATCCACACTACGCCACACCACACCCACTGTGTCGTAACATCCGCCACGAACCATCTCATCCATACCGTGACTACGGCAGGAATCAACACCAGCTGAAATGGCACAGAAATCACACCTCAGCGTCTTAAAGAACACTACCGCACACTAATTACGAACGCCAGATCGACTTTAATGGCTTGTACTAAATACCAAGTTCGTGGTGTATAATAGCGGAGCATTACAGTTGGACTAGGACCAGTGCTGGTAGATTTAATACGTTACAAAGATAAACAGTGATTGCGGTAATACTTGGGTCACCCGAGTACATTTATCGAACAAGATATGTATGGCACATTTTGCAATTGAATTGCACATTAATCCGGAAAATATTTGCACGAATGCCGATATCTGCGCATGGAACATATTATATCCTACAGATAACCAAGAGCATGTGAAAGTTACAAGTCTGACGCGAGTTCGGTTACACTTTACCGTTTTGTCCTGAGTTAAATCGATGCGATCTATAATGGCAACTACGCGGGAATCGAATGGCGTCCTCTATGAAGTCTTTACTCGTGTGGCACGCTAATCGACAGTGTTGCTCAATATTGCATTTACTGGAACTTTCGAAAGGGCGCACGATACTTCTGCTCATATTTTTTTGATGCTAGGGTTAAATTATCAGTGGCTGTCACGAAACAAAACTGTCGAAGTCTAGTCTGGGTAGAGTCGGTCCTCATTGAATGCATTGGCATGTAAAACTGTCACACGCGAAAGGAGCATCTGGGAGTGGTCGCCCTGGCCAATTATACTTCCGGTGTAAGGTGTAAGGTGTAGGGTATATTCCAGAATTAAGGTTCATAGATTATGGTGTAGTGTGCACAGCAAAAACAGTTAGGAGTCGTGTTAGGTATCCGGAGAAGGACACATTACGTGAATGTTACAAAATTAAACCAGGACATCCGAGATGAAAGGGTCCTGCCATGATCCTGTATGGTATTAGGACGCTGGAACAACACAGTTAACAGGCTGCGTTGTGGTGCTGCGTATATTCCAGGGATCAACATAGTAACGCTTATAATGTTACATTAATTTGAAGGAGAACGTTTTAATGAGAATAGCTTATCAAAATTTAATGTTTCACAAAACGTACATTTACACATTATGACAGTATGTGCGAATAAAATAACATTAGGGAATTCGTCTGAATATTTCGTCATTAAATTAATTTATTTAATTAATAACAATGTGTCCTGTTCCAGGATCCTAACAAACTGATGTCAGGACACATTCACCTCGAGTGTCCTGCCAGGACCTGGATATGATTTTGTTAGGATCAAGGAACAGGACAATTCCTTTTTTTGCTGTCTTTCTATGCAGGACCAATACGTCAGGACAATCTTTGGCAGACGTGCACACCCTTCCTATCTAGTCACTAGTGGCAATGTTCATAAAGCTATGTTCGTCAGAAGACTATGCCTGTTTTTAGAAGACTATGCGTGATTTCAGAAGACTATGCCTGGTTTTAGAAGACTATGCGTGGTTTTAGATAGCAGCATCACAGGCCATTCCGTGACAATTGTTTTTTAACGTGTTGATTTTACATATACCCGATATTATTACTGCTCATAGTTATATAATGTATAGAGCATATATATATTTGTAAGATTCGTGCTTTTATGCATGACAAGCCATGAAAATCCATCGAAATAAATATTTTTTTTCCTGCAGATAAAAGGAAATCATGCGTATATATTAATGGGATTCCCCTTGATGTTAGTCACGTGGGTAGAAGTGTACGTTATGATTGGTCAGCCTGTATAGAAGCCACACACTCCTGCTCACCTAGCAGTCCATGTAAATCAATGTAGTTCGCTATGAAAATTAGCTTATTTATATATAACAGATAATTTTACAGGAAGTCAATGATGGTAAGTTGTGAGAATCATAATCTTTTTTGGCTTATTCTATATTAATTTGATGCTTGTGTAATTTCAATATATACCTCTATGCCTATAAAACATTACTATAAATCAAGACAACGCTCTTATTTTTCTAAATAACATGTTATTTTTTGGTCTATATAAAAGCGTGTAGAATACACTACGTTCAAATGATTGTACATGATAGTGTCAAGCCATTTTTCGTGTCCGCTTAAAGGCATACAATCACGGTTGATAGACCTAGATAATGACCAAACGAATTTCAGTCT
>JAUTBQ010144179.1:0-14956 GCA_032361185.1 Lepetodrilus ovalis | reverse complement strand
TTAAGGCGCTACAAGGTTATCGTTCACATGTCCATCTCATCCTTCCGGGTACCCATTCTCTGCTGGGTGAACAGAAGTATTTTCGAACTAAGCCACTTGCCTAAGGTGACACCACAAGTTTTGCAACTTATGTCTCATTGTGGTGCAGGAACGAATCCTAGATACTCTCAGGCTCTCGGTCACCCATCCAAGTATGTCAACAGATCACCAATGTATTCAGTACATTGCATTAATTGTGATAAATAATGGGTTTAACCCATTCAGCTCCAAAGAATTCTTGACATAACTGACACATTAGCAAATAGTTAAAGTAATATACTTTATGAAAATATTCTCAAAAGAGTATTATTTAAAGTGACTTTAAAGAAAATAACAAATGATTATATAGTAATTGTTGCTTAAATTTTTACCTTCAGTACAGGTGTCCCCTCGATATAACGCTGAAGTTGGGGTCCATGACATACCCCCAACGTTATAGTACCTGCCTTATACGATATTGCAGGGAAAAATTAAAATATGATCCACGTCTGACCCCGCCTCATATCCGAATCTGCGGTGCATCAGACCGTGTTATACTGTATATATTTATATGCAACAAAAGTATAATTTTCTTAAGATAATTGTGCATTATTTGAACAATGAAGATGTACTGGTGTTGCTACTAATAATATTCATCAGTTATATTTAATTTCTAACAACTGGCCAAACTATCAAGCTATGTTTATTTATATTTTTCTCTGCTGGAGTCAACCATATAGAATTTCATGCAGCTGATGCATATTCTTCCCTGATCTTGCACTTGTTACTCAGGTCATGTTTGTTTTTGTTACTTGCTTCCAAGAAAAACAGTATTATAGCAAATGACGATGAGTGAAATCGATGCCCATTTTGAACATTAACGCACAAATGTTGCTATGATCTATCAAATGATGCATGCTCTACTCCAAGCTCCTGGAAACATATATTATTGATGTTGTTGCCCTTTTGATGAAAATGATAAAACCCAATAGCACACATCAGGCTTATTAGTGCAAGGTAATGGCTTTATTGTCCTAGTCTTAGGTAATGGCTTTATTGTCCTAGTCTTAGGTAATGGCTTTATTGTCCTAGTCTTGTTCCATAGTTGTCAGACTCAATGGTTTAAAACTCGTGACATACATATGATCTTGATACAGGCGTTTTGTTTCATTGTGTGTTTCTTCATTGTATTTTGTGGGATTTATTTTCTTGTGGCCATGCTTGGTGGATAGTGTAGCGAACTGTAAGTTCGAAGTTCAGAATTCCAATGTTACCTGGCAAATCTTGCATTGTATTGTGTTTTGTCCAAGATGGCAAATGATTAGCATACATACGAGCAGAAATATCCTCTCGGTAACAGCTCAAGCATGTAGTTACTACAGGTTTCCCTCCCATGATTGTACGTGATTCATCATCCATTTAACACTGGCTAGTAGCATATTAAACTCACAAGTCACTTTTGACCCTACAAAAACATTCGACTTGATCTATAGATTATTTTTAAGATAGCTGCCATCATCATTGATTTAACAACATATACGCTTCAAGTCTTTGCCACTTCCTGGGTACTGTTCACGAGCATTGATCGACTTCTGCGGACACTGTAGGCTCCATCTAACTATTACCCTCCACACTTCATCTGAAACCTGCAATAATCTGTTATGTGTAATACGAAGCGTGTAATCTGTTGCTGTGGTGAAGAGATGCCTGTGTTCTGGCATCAATGTCTGTAACAATGGCTGTCCAATGAGCAGGATAGGACATGGTCTGTACAAGAATTAGGACGGAGACCTGTAGAGTACTAGGACTTAGTGAGAGGACAAGGAGGACGACCGTGAAACATATGTACTATCATACAAGCATATGTACTATCATACAAGCATACTATCATACAAGCATATGTACTATCATACAAGCATATGTACTATCATACAAGCATATGCTGTCATTGACTAGATGTATCTGTTCTTTCTATGAGCAACAAGATATCTATCCATTTCATTGTTAACCATTTAGGATGCCGGTTGGGATGTTGTTGGGGGGAGGGGGGGGTTGAAATTATTAAAGGTTCCTTGATACGGATTTGATCGTGTATATTTGATATCTAAGAGGATTTGTATCTGCAAATTGCTGAGATTTTATCACACAATATTAATTCACTTTTGAGGGGATATTTTGACCTGGAGTGTAATTGGAGATTGAAACTTGAATGACCCTTATTTTTGACATCCAATAAAGAATAATGGTTGATTTACGTTGGATCATCAAAACATTTTCATGAATAATATACATAGTGATTTCTTTTCATAGTTGTGTGAACATGGTGGGGTATTCTTACAGTATAGCTTGCAGCATTTATTTATATTGAGAATAATTTACTGGTACTTTGATTGGCTGGTGAGAGGGTGTTAATGTATTACTGTCACAAAACCTACCTAGCTGCAAGTAAACAGGAAAGTTGACATCTGAGTCGACTGTACCAGTGTTGCTACTGATTGAATGGAACCATGATGGCTGTCCTGTACATGTATAGTACAGCTATGTATGGCAGTGACAACACTACGTAAGCCATACATTATGTTCTGTATTCCTTTCCAATTAATATATCATTAATAGCCAATAGAAACTTGTCACTACCATTAATTACTAATCATCATTTGATGCAAGTAGATATCACCTAGCGATGAGCTAGCATTTTGTTAGACAACCTGCCCGTGGCATGCTTACAGTTCACATTGATCTGCTCTGACGGCGCTGATGTTCTGTTTAATGTCCGACAGAACGGTGTTCACTGCAGGTGTGGGGGATAGCAGCTCATCTAATCAAGGATTTATTGCCACCCATGTATTGTTTATTGCAGTGTGCACACCCATACCCCTACAGCTTCCTCCGACTCCCAGAATGTCATGCAGTCATGGTGAATGCTGCATGTCTCTGCACCAGTGTTTATTGTTATCTCACTGTGCTGCCTTTATCTGTAATGTTCTTTGTTACCTCACTAAGGTGCATTTATCTCTGGGCATGCTTCCATTGTTGTCTCTCTATATACTGCTCTATGGTGCATATATCTGTATTATAGTTCTTACATTGCGATCTCACTGCTGCTGTAATCTGCTGAACTGATGAAGGGGAAACTCTGCAAGCATTATTCCACTTAAGGGTGATCAAAATACACCAACAGTTTTACAAGTGGAACAATTGATATTAAGAGGATGAAATGCCAGGTGAGGTCTGACCATCACTCAAGCTTAGAACAAAAGTCCATCAAAAAAACAAAACTAAATAAAACATGTTTCTTGACATTAAAACCCTGAAGATAAGAAAACAAAAATATAATATGAACAAAACCCTGTGTCGTCGTAGTATTTATGTATGTTCAGAAATGTGCGATCAAAGAGAATACTAAGGGAATACTAAGGAGAAACTTCTCTACGTTGACATCCTCTAATTGAAATCAGGCAATCGAATTACGTCTGTGTTATTTTTGTACATTAATATATAATCAGGTTGAATCGACCTGCATACGTGTGACCTTTCCTTTTGTCGATCAGTCAAACGTGACTGACCTTCAATCTGTGCACAGAATTCCACCCATGTATCCTCTCTGATAGCCTCCATGACTCCAACATTGTAGACTAAAGCACGAGAGATTAAACAAGTCGGCCGCCAATTACTGCCGTTCAGCAGTGAGAGACACATTCCTATTGCTTTTACTCTTACAGCATGCCACAGCTAAACAATCAATGCCTTCTTGATCAACGAATGCAATACACTATGTCAATGAACACAATCCAGTATGCTATATTGAAAGATAAGTGATCGACAAACACAATATGAATATATTACGGTAAATACTGTACAACTACTATCTTGCAGTACTGTATAAGTACTGAACATTCCTGAATCAATCCTGCATACCACACACTATGTTAGCATACCACACACTAACTATGCTAACGATAGCATCTCTGACCATTGTTCACTACAGGAATGCTGTATTTAGGTCTTTAGCTGTAACTGAGGTGTAGCAGTATTGGACAGCTATATCTAAGGCCGTTTCAGAAGTCACATTAATTGTAGATGGAGCAGATAGCATGTCTATTACTCATCAGTTAATGTCAGGAAGACAATCTGATGCCTAGTATATGGATATTATGACTGCTTAATAGTAGAGCTGGGTCCATCGAGCTGGGTCCATCATGTGGAACACATGGACTGTTGGGTCTACTCAGCATTATTGTCCTTGTGGGAAATGTATCTTAGCTTGTGAGAGTATTTCTACTCAGGACATGTTCCATATCTGTCTATGAAATAAGAATATTGCAGTACAGCAGAAAACACAGTTCGCTTGTAGCCAATCAACATGGGCACACACCACCACACCCCACAGATAAGATAGCGAAGTATCCCGCGGGTACTCTATGACAATTTGGATTAGTATCCCAAGGGTAACGAGCGATAAGATGGCTTTCTCAATTATTTTACGTTGTAATATCTTATCATGCATATATGGAAATGTGAAATCTAGTGGAAATCTGGAAACATTTTCTTTTGAAAGTAGAAACACATCTATCGATCATATCACCCGTCATCAAGCAGCAAGATTATGTCCTGAATAGAAATATTTAATATCACATGCAATAAAAACATTAATCAAATTTCCAATAAGATAAAAGGACTAATTAAGTTATTATATTGGGAATTTGTTTTATAGTTTAATAGTAACAACAGACTGGCAATGTACTGTGATGTACTTATTGTATAGCAGTATGCATCTTGGACTTGGTTGTATTGCAAGTTATTGGCGTTGTGATGTATTGAACTTTTTCCAAACAAACTGACTTATCTTATGTGACCCAACTTGGCCCTATCCTTTAGTGAAGGGGATGAAACCTGCAACATCCATAGTGGTGAATGTTGCAGTAAACCTGCGAGCACCGGCTGGTACTGACAGACCAAGGATGGTAACTGTAGCGCCACTCTACAGACAGTGCATTCAGTCAACAATGTCCTTCATCATATACAACCCTATACAGCATACCAGAGCTGTAGCTAGCAGTCATATTACCCAACTATATTATTTCTTTCATAAATCGCATTAGCACTTTGGAATTTTCATTTAACTTCCCCCCTGTGCTAAACTAGTTAGCGACAAGATATATCAAGTGATAACATGGCAAGTTGACGTATTTAGCTAACTTGCCATGTTATCACTTGATATATCTAGCTAGTGTATGGAGTTTTTATGTAAATAACTTTGTAAAATATCTTCTGTGAGCTTTATTGTGAATTGTTGAAATAGATCATTTTGTGAGTTGCCGTCACGCAAATCACTCTTGTATGTGAGCCGACACAAATGTGCTTTTCACCTTTACCAAGTTCTTGCAATATTATTATTTTTATTATTATTATTATTATTATTATTAGTATTAGTATTAGTAGTAGTAGTAGTAGTAGTAGTAGTAGTAGTAGTAGTAGTAGTATTGTGTAGCACAATCCATTTGGCATTCTATATAATAGCACTAATTACGCAACTCAAATTGTTGAATAAATTGTAATAGAAGTGTATAGAAACATGTAGGAATATACAACATATACCGCCAGGAATAAGATGTTCACAACCCAATGGGTTGCGTTGGTACATGCTAACGAACGTCGGGGACCTCACAATCAGTCAAGCAAAACTATCAGCTTCAATTTCGCCAGTGTCGAAGGGAATCAATTCGTTATCACTGTACTGTTCATTTGGCATACGCCTGCCTCTTAAGTCCGTCGAGGCGCTGGTTGGATGTGGTGAACTAGGTTACAGTTCGAGGACCATCACTACACGGAGAGCGAGGATACAACACGACGATGAAGACAACCGACAGTCGCCAGCGAAGTAATTGCCTCCGCGATATTAACAACTGAACAATAATCCCGATAAAATCTAGCAGTAGTGTATTATCATACAGAATACCGTAGTGCAAGACATCCCACGTGTAACGTTATCTTACTTTACTATCAAAGGGGATAGTTCACGAGTTTCCCTAATATGTAACGTATTTTCACTTCTTTTTTTTTTTTTTGCATATCATATGCATACTTACAGTCCCCACGTGGTATGGCGAACGCAGTTCCTGTTGATATTGTGTAAAGTTGCTTACTAGCTTGTATGCGAAATGGCGTTGGGATGATCTCTACTGCTATGCCGGAATATATTATTATCCCAAGGTCAAGCTGGAGAAATAGCTGTTACGGTATTTACAGAATGAAATAGAAGTCTGAACTCATCTAGCGTGTCAGAGGACACGTATGCTTTTCCCTACAGCTTCGGTTTGTCGTAATTTCGTCAGTCTAATGATATCAATGCCCGGATGGAAGTCGAGTGAAGCACAATGGTCGGGCCCCATTATACGCGGACCTACTCCGTAGATTAATGAATCAGAATAAATGGTTGGATCTGATTTGACTAGCGCATAGCATGCGATCTGCGCGCTTTTAGCTGAAGATGTAATTGGATTTTTTTTTATCTCATTCATATTGACATCAATCGTTATAGCAACTAAACTAAAAAGCAGATTGAAGAATGGAAACTACTATGGCTGACATTATTTAAACAGGGTGGTTAGCATAGGCAGCTGGGTATCGTTTCTCCAAGCTCTCATATCTACTACGAGACCATACGCACTCTCGTAGCGATATCGAATACGCGGCGCTCATTCACTTACGAGAGCGTCATGGCCTCGTATTGGATAAGATAGCTTCGAGAAACGATAACCTGTTAAACATGACTTTGTACTAATACGTAAAACAAATTGAATATTATAATTTACTGCGTAAGAAGTGTACAATGAGTAATGCTGTGCATCGATAATATGTTATTTCCACACACAAATACGACCGTTGGAAAATTTACGATGTAATATCCTCCACTATAGACGCACATTTACTTCAAGGTACTTTAGAATACATATTAGCTAGGTCTCAGTAGTCCAATACAAGAGTGTTGTGGTTTACGATATATGAATAGACGAATTCCGATATCGCATGACCATGATAGTTTTCTGTTCCAACAAGCCGACGGCAATACACACTTCCTGTTCCAAGCAGCCCAGCATCTCTGATAGTGGACACGACTACTAAGTTAGCTGTGTATTTATCTATAGCGTGACGTTAAACATCAATGACATATCAACAACACATCACATGCGTGTAACCTCTAATCCAGTAACAACAATCGCCATCGTAGAGCATGTCTCGGTACTATGTCTTCGTGCCATGTTTCGGCATCATATATTGATGTCAAGCTTCTGTGTCGTACCTTGTTTTGCTGTCTTGGACATTACCGATGCTTCGTCGTTGCATTTTCAGATACTCTGAACTATAGTTATCTCACCAGCATGTAAATATCAACGATCTAAAAGCATTGCAATATATGGCTTCGATGTCATATCAGGTTTAAAACTAATTACGGCATCCTCTGGTATAAATACTCGAGCATATGATCGCTTGATAAATACCAAGCAACAGTACTGTAGTTGCTGAGATCGAAACGCCTCTAATGTAATGAGCGTGGTTAATAAGCAGGAGGCTTAAGCAAACAGCATTAGGAGAAGTATTAACGATAACAAGGCACATCTTACTGAACTATAATCCAAACACGGTACTATCAAAACGTGTTAATTAAATGGATACGTCGCATATCCTGTTCACTTGCATATCACCGTCATCAAGTGATGATCATAATTGCCATTGGTTTACCTCAGTAGTAGACAATGTAACTATATGCTGGTTAGGTCCGTAATATTTTGAATGCTAATGTGCCGGAGAGGATAAACCAAACACAAATATGAGTCCACTCGCGCCATTGGAGTTGTACACGTGATGGCCATATACTGGTCTGCTTCATATATTGCAAAGGCATGGCGGAATGCGTTTACACTTCCAAGTCTTGTTTACTCCCCTGCTATTAACAAGAAAAATGGCGGCCAGACGGACACGTCTTGACGAAGATGGATGTTTACTTCACCATGTACTCTACTCTATTTCAACGCAGTTTCACCAATGCGCCGATACATGCATATCTCGACAATATATGTAGACGTCGTCAAAAAGCCAGCACACGAGCTCAGATAGTGAAGCACCAACCATTATATATGCAGGCTCACCTTATCTACTCTCATTTCCAATATTTGATGCAAAGTAAAACAAACCATTTTGTTTAGAAAAAGTGAATCAGAAACTGGGTAAATCTTCCGGAAAGGAACAGTTTATATTAAGAAGAAGTAACACTTTTCGTTTCCGTGGAAATACGACGATGTCAAAGTCATGATTGACAATGGATGTTCAGTCATAAGCATTCATTGCGCTATGAAGCTAATTGGTAACGAGACCAAATTCAATGAAGTGCGAGCAATAAAAGAAAAAAATAGATCGTTTGACGGCGACAAATTAATTCGATTTATTTTGGCTTATCCAACGTGGACGTTCACTAAACTAGATCTAATGATTACCTAAAATATCTTCTTATGATCCCATCTGTAAAATAACAATTTCTCCCGTTTTTGAAATGCAATTATACCTACAACACGCTGTAAACAAATACTGCTATGTTTTGACGAAATACGAACAATCATATGATGTCAGTAATTGTCATTCATCTATTTATGAATAACGATGAGTTCTACGACGTCCATTGAAGGACATGGTAATGACACTATTATACTGTTATTATAATGAGATAACACAGCGATTACTCAGCTTAACAGAGGACATTCGTAACTGATCATGTGACGATTGACGACATGAGTAGGGATGTTTGTTTTGCTACCGGCAAGCCCTTTGACCCCGTTGATTCGATTTGCCCAATTGTTTACACATAATTCCACGTATTGAGCCGCCGGAACTCGCCCGCTTTGCCGCTTACCAGATACCGGCAAGCAACCGTCTATGATGTAGCTAATATTCCAAATATTGGGCAAATCGAGCGCGTTTTTCTGGTCAACGGTGTCAAAGGGTTTGCCGGGTCAGTCTAACCGGTAGCAAAACAAGCAGCTCTAGTGAAACTCACGACGAAAGTTTGTCCCTAAATAATCATTCCTAAAATGAAGCGATATGCATGAACATAGATTACACTGGTGAGTGGTCATTCTTTTATCATATCTTCGGAAGCGATATATAATTAACAATTGTTTGACATACCGTAAGTAGGATCGTTCCATGTTAACCTCCATACTTCTTAGCCATACATCCGCTAATATTTCAACCTGAGACACTTGATTTAATTTACACCATATTATAGAATAGTGTCTATTGAATACTACCTACTAGTAAATACAATACACAGGATACGTTACATACGTCTCTCTCCACAGTCGTGGAACTTTCGGAAAATATAACTTTTCATTTCCCATACAGAATACAAGGAATGCCCTATGACAAAACATATGGTAGGTAACATTGCGACACTTTTCACTACCATATAAAGAATCTGGTTACGGCATGATCAACACGATTCATGTATCACCACATCCGTGCTTTTCGTAAAGCTGAGACAATTCTGGTCTAAAAAAAAAGTTGGTTGTGGTTTGCTATCGATTTTCTATTAAAGATTGGCCACTGCTCTACTGGTCAGATATAATTAAGTAAAATAATCCTGAAAGCGGCTCTAAACTCCAATTTAAAACAAAATAATATTAATGTTTTAAAAATGCAACACGAAGCGCATATACAATGTATTCGCAACTGCTATCAATGTTTGTACTAATCATAATACATTTAATGTTTTCCTAACTTTTAACCAATCCTCACACACGTAAGGTGCTGTAGCTTGCGATGTTCGTAACTTAATATCCGATTAATAGCCGCATTGTTATTTTAGAATGCCTATACTAATAACCATGCTCTCCTGACAGCGAAAACACATCAGTCTGTGCTATACGCTGTCACACTA
Source organism: Lepetodrilus ovalis (assembly GCA_032361185.1). Taxonomy (NCBI): domain Eukaryota; kingdom Metazoa; phylum Mollusca; class Gastropoda; order Lepetellida; family Lepetodrilidae; genus Lepetodrilus; species Lepetodrilus ovalis. The sequence goes on along the minus strand of JAUTBQ010144179.1, from coordinate 5,004 downwards.
CGAGGGTTTTCGTGTGTTCAGCATTATACGGAATTTTATTGGTTGAAAAAACGGGAACATCCAAAACGGTGCACGATATTCAATTTAGAAACTGTCAATTAACGATTGATATCGTCTAAATTCCAAACAGTAGACCTTTATCTCCTTAAAATATAAGTCAATGTACCATTACCTACCAATCGATTTGGAACCTTTTTCGCCAATTTAATATTCGATTTTCGTAAATATCGTGAGCCGTTTTGGATGTTGCCGATTTGCGCCTACACCCATCAGTTAATAATAATATGAACGAATCAAATTCCTTATATGTTGAACACGAGAAATCCCTCTTAGTGTGACAGCGTGTAACAGTGAGTGAGTGAGTGAATATGGAGTTTAACGTCGCTGCGGGAATCTTTCACGCATTTGCGACGAGTGTAACACAGACTGTTGTGTCAGGAGAGCATGACTAATGATATGAGAACATTCATATTTCGCATAATATTATGAACTAATTGTGTCATTTTGAGGATATTATATATCTAAAATTGGAATGTTTAATATACTAAGTGAAATTAATACATTTTTAATGGCATGCGTTCATAGACATACCTACCTATATCTCATTACATGGATACTATTTCAACTGTGAAGATAATGCCGTTCCCACTACCTCACTCAATGAGATATCCATGATCCTATTTAACGAGGAACATGAACTGCATCCATACATATTGCAGGCTTTAATAAACCTGCTGATTACTTTCCGTACGTATATTCGGCAATGCTAATGCCGAGTACCATGGACACAGCCACTAGTATTAGAGGCGCATGTCCACATTAACCGTCCTAATAGTAAACACTAATAGTACCAGCACACGCTAGTGTGTTTTCACCAAAGTGTGACACATGCTACACATAGAACGTGGTTGGTGATTATTAATATCCACTATGCAAAGAGAAACATCTTCCGAGTGTATAATAACAAAAACATTAATGACTGATTCGTAACCAAATATGTAAATCATAAAACACGAAGAAGCATAATCAAATTGATGTAATGCCAATCCAATCTACGATGAACAATGTAATTCGTCTTAAATATGGACACTGAATAATGCAGTTGATGCTATATGATGGAATGCGTTTTCTTTGGCAGGAGTATCCAATTTCGTATCTCAAAAACTAACATTAAGCTGACTGTGATATTTTAGTTTGTGTATAAGGTCACTGAAATCACAATTTAATACGATGAAACAAGGCTGCGCTTCCATGAAGTTCTCGTATATCCACTACATGATCATAACTATCTCGTTTAAGGTCTTCATGGCTATACACTCAAGGCCGCATACGGGATGGTTATGGTCTTGCAATGAATACGCTATCTTCTTGAAAGGGTTCTGAGTTAATACAAACGTCTGATTCTCTGCGAAGATTAGTTCTCAGCGCAACCTATCATGGTCTACATTAATTGTAATGCTGATATTGCTTTTAGGTGGTCTGTGCTTACTACAATTCGTAGTGCATATTTACATGCGAGTGCCAAATCACATTGAACGGCTTCACGAGTGTTCTTTATCTCAAATGGTAACCTTATTTGTGAAACATTACTATGTTTGGTTGTAGATGACATTATTTGGATATTGTGCATGCACAAACTATATATATAGTGCATATGTTATATACGCATATGTTGATGGTATCCTATACTGAAGAAAGGTATCCTATAGAACTTGCTAACTTGTTGTGATTTTTTGCCAAGGTTTGACGGACAACCGCAATTCCCTGCATGCATTTCACGCGTGATTGAAGAGCTTATACAGCAGTAACAAAGCGCATAACTTCGTCTGTTATTAATGCTTTGGCCAGAACATAAATCGTCAGTCATCGGTTTAACGTTATTTTTAGGCGGTTCAGACTTGTTTTATGTTGCACTTTTCTGTGGAGCTCTGCTCTTGCTTTGAAATATCACCGCGAGGCTGGATAGTGTGTAACACAAACCCAATTAGGTGACAATCACCTGCTGATGATTAACAGAACTAATGTCACAGTTCTCATCTGAATGTCATTAAAGTATCATCTTCTGTAGTAAATTGCAGTGCTATTATGTAGCCTATCTTAGAAGGTATTTCACCGCCATCGTCTCCAATGAGTCAAACAATCAGGCGGGGAAATTAATCTCTCTATATTCAATCATTGCTTCCTTGAAACTGCAGCATCAACTGATATGTTTGGCATTATACGAACTATATGATGATGTGTTATTGTTGTTTTTACTTTTTTTAAATGTGTTAGTGCTACGTGTAAGAACCTATTATCATGTTTATTATGTTTAGTAATTGTACTTTCAGAGTTACATGCATATAAACGAAATTTCACTTGAAAACCGAGTTAATTAATGCGGCAATGTTGCTACATTTACACGTGTATAACACTAGAGACTGTACTATTGAATTCATTAATATATTCAAAATGAACACAGAGAACAGTGCTACAAAATACATTATTGGACATGTTCTCTATTATGTATGATCATGTCTGAAATGGTGTATATGGGATATACATTTTGCGGCTTCCCATTAGACGTTCCATGGCGCTAAAATGTGTATTTTGTATCTGTATCTTGACCGACTACTACATATGATGCCCGTCACGTCTTCACGTGTTATTGGATCTGTCTCGTGAACCTGGCATACGGTACTCACTGTGACTGAACGCATGCCTGTCACGTGTACATGCGTTCCATGTCGGGTTATTGGCTCTGTCGTATAGGCATGTCATACCCAGTGCATACACACCCGATAGGTGACATAGACAAAGGAATACTGACAGGTATATAGGGCAAGACATTGCTAAGGGTGGTACGTTAGTGTCAAATAATTTAATATAAAAACAGCGTGTATTAACTAGATTTTCTACTCATGTAATATCATATAATTTGAGTTCAACATATTTTATTGACAAAAGTTCAAAAGGATTAGACAGAAGCGAAAACACTTATCTCAGTCATCTCCTTACTCACAGATTATAATAACATACGTGGTGCAGAAATAGAGTGAAACATATACAAACAAGAAGAATTAAAACAAAATACATTGTTATTTAGAGTGATTAAATACAGGAGGAAATAAATATCATGAATACACATATGTACAATAACACATAATTTGCGATGGGTTGCTTAATATCTATATCAGATTATTAATCGATTGTGTTTGAAGTAATTATTCGGTTTGTAGCATAGTATATTACATGCTATTAACCGAAAATACAGACCCTTAATTTATTTCGTAGACTATATAGTCAACACAATAAATTAAGGACCGGTAGATATTTGTTAGGAAGCTTTCTACCAAAATTGGAACATGGTTTCTAGGAATATAGTGTAATTGTTCTTCCAATGCTTCAACGAAATCTACACGAGTGCGGACATTCGTTGTTATTTAAAAAAGATATTTAGCGAAATTTACATGTCCATAAAACCTAGCTTGGCGCGTATTCGAATTGGATTCGTATTATTTTCTTTCCGCCGTATCTCACTGATGAAATAATACACTCAAATACGACGACATTGATTTGGAACGTCAACATTGAAATGCTTCCGAAATCAATTTCCAGATTATGTTGTTGACAGTGTCTTTCCCTGTGACAGAGTTCTCAGATAGAGATAGTATCTTCTTAGTGCATGCATATAGAACAGCACATGGTAGCATTCCGTTTCTAACTCCTCACTTCAAATTAGAGATGAAGGTTTTCGTAGACGAGGCCTCGCTTCAGAGTTAGAATTAGATAAGCAGGAGCTCTGTGATTGATGGAAATCAGATAAACCTATCCCGAGGCACTACCGATACCTGCACTTTGACCTCTCTTCCCTGACATTTGATTGGCTTAATGGCATGCGGATTTAGAACTAAAGACGGGCTCATTGTAGGGTTGTCCGGTCCAGATGTTTGGTGATTATCAGCATCGGGTGACGTTCTACAAACACACCAAAGCAATACTTATGTCCAGGGGGTGTTCTTACACAACTTGTATATTACCATACTAATCTACAACGTGGCTAGATGGTTTTACATACTAGTATCTCAGGCATATGTTCCGTATTTAATAATAATTCATTGGTGGAGTAAACGTTCAAGACTGAGTTCAATCAGTATATGGTACTCGGCCCTTCACTCTGGATAATTGTTACCTTATTATTCTATCAGACCATTGATGTCCATGACGTCACATAGATAGGCTACCACGGCAATTGTCAATCGCCGAGTGGTTCCGATCAGTCACAACCATATTGACTAATGATTGGCGAGAGCTTTGCATTGGCGTTGGTCGCACGCGATGTACGTCAAAGTTTGCCCACTGAAGTAAACACGAGACGTTATCGTTACATAATGCTAATGTCAACGGGGACCATGAACAAACATCATAGTCAATGATCATAAGGAACTGCTTCGTGTTAGTTATACTACCGTTTTGATGATGTTGCCACGTGGACGAGTTCAATATTGTACCGCACTCCATCTTCATCAGCAATAGACAAGCAAGGAAGTAACATGCTACAGTACTAGGCTGCACAAACCCGCATGCTATCCGCGGAGGAAATGAGCAGTAAGAGATTGGCAACTCATTACTAGTCAGGTGTATCCTTGAACCATGGCCGATCTAAGCACCGACACCGTAGTTCCGAGGAATTGCTGATAACAAAGATTGAGAACAGTCGTGATGATCCATGTAACAATGCCGTGAATCTGTGTCCGAGTGTCGACACGGTGTGAGGGTACATGCTTCCGTGCGGCCTTTCTTCACGAGTACAAGTATGTAGACCTTTCAGGAACACGTATGCTAGGATATACTACCGGCTAATAAAGGTATACCGGTACGCGTGATGCATGCACAGTCCACTATAGGGCCTACTTGGCAATACCGTTCCATTTACCTTGACAAATAGCCTATAGGTATTGCACAACCAAATACTTTTCCATAGGTCACAATGGTAGAGTTTGGATTGATATAACATTTAGGAAG
>JAUTBQ010144068.1:0-14956 GCA_032361185.1 Lepetodrilus ovalis | reverse complement strand
TCTGTGCATCACACACTCATTGGAAAAGTAGAAACAGGAGACAGGAGACTTGATGTAGTAGAGTTGATTGATTACTGTAAAGCTTTAGAAGTAGATCCTCATGAAGTTGTTAATATGATTATGAAATCACAGAATTAAACAGAGATAAAACTATAGTTATATAGGTAATAAATTATTAACGGATACTTTGAAAAAACATATCAAAAAATTGCCGATATTTTTGGTGAGCAATTTTATTTGATGGAGAAAAAGTATGATCATATTCAGAAGCTTGAACTCTGTTATGGTCGCCCTGTGCTTTCTCCTCTTGGAGGTGTCGGAATAATTATCACAAAAGAGCTAAGTGACTTTATTTTAAATTCTCTAGAAACTCCTATTAAAAACTTCACAGGAGTATTGAAAAAAGGAACAATCTTTCCTCTACGTCGATTATTACTTAACAATCCTTACGCAACCTACAAGCAGTGGATAGAAGGTGATAGTTTTAAAAAACCAAAGGTCATAACTTTTAACGATGTAGAAAACAATCCTCAATATGTTAAAGATTATTTTGGTTCCTCTTATGTCTTATATTCAGCACAAATGAATGAGTCGGGGGTAGTTCTTTCACAGGGAGTTTTAAAAAGTGTATTTTTTGGCTCACAAGGTAAGTATTCTCCAAAGTACATTCTCACAACACAGATTGTGAAAGTTATAAAATCAAATATCTTTTCAATTAAAAATACTCAAAAATTATTAGAGCCTATGAGCAAATCGGTAGTGACTAATATGCGAACAGCAATGGGCATTAACACTAATAAATTAAGAAATTTGTGGCTTGCAGAGCATGCAGAAGAATTACTAAATACAAAGGTAAAAGATTTTTTAATTACTTATGACAAGGAAAGAAAACAAAATATTATTTCAAGCAATACATTGTTTAATATTCAGCGACATTTAACCCTTGTTTCTGGTCTTGCTTACACAAAATCAAATCCAGCACTTTTAGAATTGCTGGGGCAATTTTGGGATGAAACTTCACCTGATGTTAAACAGAATATTGATAACTTACTAGGGGTGGGAAGTTCTAAACGATACAGAAGAGCTTATAGAATTTTGAAAGAAGCAAAATTAATCTAGTAGATAAGGATAAATAAGTCGTAAATAGACTCCGTTACTCCTAAATCAATGGAAACACTACTAAAAGCATGATAAAACTATCTCCCAATAAATAAATTATATAAAGGAAAAGTCTGATGGTTGCTGCCAGCCAAACGCATCGTGAGTTAGAATTTATTTCTCCACTTGGAAAAGATGTCTTGTTGCTTCATAAGTTTGAAGCAACCGAAGAGCTTGGTCGTCCATATAATTTTGAATTAACTCTGCGAAGTAGTAGTGAAACTATAGACTTTGAAGAACTACTTGGAAAAAACGTTTCAGTGCGTTTAGATGTATCAGGTTCAAGTGAACGATTCTTTAACGGATATATAACAAAGTTTTCACAAGGCGAAAATGCGGAAGGTTTTGCTACTTATTATGCAACCATTTCTCCTTGGCTTTGGTTCTTACAAAAAACCAATGACTGCCGCATTTTTCAAGAAAAAAATGCTGTAGAAATTATTGAAAAGATTTTTCAAGAAAGTGGTTATGCAGATTATGAGCTACGCCTCAGTAGTAGCTACAGAAAACGAGAATATACCGTCCAATACAGAGAATCGAGCTTTAACTTTGTTTCTCGTTTGATGGAAGAAGAAGGTATTTATTACTACTTTAGCCATGAACAAGGACATCACACAATGATCATATGTGACACCTACTCGTCGCATGAAATGATTCCAGCTTACACAGCTATTCCATACTACCCACCAGATGCAACAACAATACGTCATGAAGACATCATCAATGCATGGAAATTAGAAAGAAAAGTCCTTTCAGGTGCGGTGGCATTGAATGACTATGACTTTAAGCAGTCACATTCTGATATTAAGAATAACTACACCTACCCAAAAGAGCATGAAAAAGCAGATGGTGAAATTTATGATTATCCCGGTAAGTACATTACCGAGGATGAAGGTCGTCACTATGCGAGAATGAGGCAGGAAGAATTACATGCCTCTTATGCGGTTGTAGAGGGAAGTAGTACTGCCAGAGAATTTACTGCTGGTGGTTTGATGAAAATGGTCAAGCACCCGCGCGATGACCAAAATATTGAGTACCTCATTAGCAAAGTAGTTCATAAAGCAGACCAAGATGCTTTTGGTTCTACAAAGAAAGGGGCTTCAGGTTTTATCTACAAAAATACTTTCCAAGTTATAGAAAGCCATACCTCCTTTAAAGCAAAAAGTATTAACATTGCGCCTGTGGTAGATGGTCCGCAATCGGCTCATGTGGTCGGCCCTAATAATGAGGAAATATATTGTGATGAATTTGGGCGTGTAAAAGTTACGTTTCCTTGGGATAGATATTCAAAAAGTGATGAGAATAGTTCTTGCTGGATTCGTGTTTCGCAAAACTGGGCAGGAGGAAGCTGGGGGCATATTGCCATTCCTAGGATTGGGCAAGAAGTTATTGTAGACTTTTTAGAGGGCAATCCTGACCGTCCTATTATTACTGGCAGAACCTATCACGATAAAAACAAAGTACCGTATCCACTTCCTGCTAATAAGACAAAAATGTCTATTAAGTCGAAGACCCATAAAGGCAAGGGTTACAATGAACTTCGCTTTGATGATGCTAAAGGTGCAGAACAAATTTTTGTTCATGGTGAAAAAGACCAAGACGTTATTATCAAAAATAATAGGCGTGAACATATTCGTAATAACCGTGATCTGCGAGTAAATAATGATCGTGTTGAAGAAATTTCAAATGACTCATCATCAAAGGTTGACCGTGATAGAAGCGAAGCAACAGGTAGAAAATATACAACAACGGTTGGCGAAGAACAGGTAATACAGGTTGGAAAACACTACCATTTAAAAACAGGTAAAACCCAATATTTAGAAGCGGGAAAACAAATTGTCATAGAAAGTGGAGAAGAATTAACTATCCGATCATCGGGTGGTTTTATTAAAATTGATAGTTCGGGCATCACTATTCAAGGAAAAGTTGTAAATGTAAATACTGGAGGAAGCCCGGGAATTGGAATTCCTGTTCAGGCTTCTCTTGCAAAAGCAGCGATGCTAGCAACAGGAGAAGTGTCTGGACTTACTTCTCCTGATGCGCCAAAACATAAACCACTGGAGTTAAAAAGACCGCTTCCATCATTTACTGCAAAGCCATCCGCCCCTGCTCCTTCTACAGCTGTTACTCAGGCTTTTGAAAAAGGCTCTCCCACAATTCCTTTTACAAATAATAAACTAGCTCCAACGATAAAGTGTTGGGAAAGTGACTACAATAAAGAAATATCCACAACATCATATGGGCGTTATAGCCAGCCATATAAAAAAGATGGAACTGAACATAACTATAGCGATACCGTAAAATACAAAATTAGTGTTCCCGTCAAAACTGGCACGGAGATTACTGTGGAAATTAAAATAAAAGTAGTGGCTCAAACAGGGGTGACTGCCGCAGATGTAACTTCCGCTAAGGCAAAATTAAAGAAAGGAATAAAGGATCATTGGACTGGTAAATTTACACTCAAAGCAACTGATCCAGCTGCTGAATGTGCAGCAAAATCACTTAAGATAAAATACAAAGCAGTCTGGGTTACTTCTGGTCAACATTATACGATGAAAGTCCATAGTAGTTATCCAAGAGAAGGGGTATCTGGGCTAGATATAAATGTTTCTAAATCAACTACCGACTGGACTTATGCCCATGAGTTTGCCCATTGCTTCGGTCTTCCAGATGAATACTCATACACCGCAGATACAGAAACAGTAAAATATTATAAACCTGATAAAACTCTCGGTAGTGCAATTTCTGCCCCACCAGACGGAAAGTCGTCAACAGCTAGCGATGCAACAATAATGTCTGCTGTTGGTAGCACCGTGACAAAAAAACATCATGCTTGGTATATAGCTATAGAAGTGCAAGAACTATTGAGAGCAAAAATAGGAAGAAATATAGAATGCACTATAGAATAAGCTGGCTACTCATAGGGATTTTATTTAGTTCTCTAGCATGTAACTCAACAACAAAGGTATTACCAATGAATCAACAACTTAATATATCTGCCCAATGTAGAGGAAATACTCAATGTGTTTTTAATGGGAAAGACATTTTTATAGATATTAGTATTATAAATAAACAAGGCGTTGATGTCGGCTTTCCTCTTGAATATGTCCAAAAAACAGGGCCAAGCATAGAGCTAACAGATACTAAAACGAAAGCTAGTTCATATGTAAGAAAAAATCTCGCTGATCACAGCCTTCGTGATAACTTTTTTACAATCCAATCGGGAAAATCTGCAACACTCGAATGGATAATTACAGCTGATGAATTAAATCAGTTTAATAAAGACTGTGTAGATATTACCGCTAAAATAATAGTAGCAAGTGAAATATTAGTTGATGGGAAAAAGGTTAATTTTCAAGGGTCAGATTTATTGAAATTTAGTGATAAAAGGTGCAAATAATTTATTTTATAAGAATTATTGGTATTCACTTAAAGGAATGTAAATGGGCAATAAGTTAACAGAAAATAATAACACCTCTCCACTCTGGAAGGTGATGACGGATACAAATCCTCAAAATATATATGCTGTTGCAGATGGTGCCGCAAGCAAGTACATTCATGCTCACTTAATTGCGCATGAGGTGCCTTATTTAGCCCTGTATGAAGATAAGAGCTTGCCGAAAGAACAATCACCATATGTTTTTCCGCTTAAACAACAAGATGTGTTTAGTGAATGGTTTTTAAATGAAAACCGAAATAAAAATTGGGGAATAATTATACAAAGTCACCTGTCTTTAGCAGAACTACTCAAACCACTAAAACACTTTTTAACCATACAAGATGAACAAGGACATATACAGCTAATACGCTATTATGACCCACGTGTAACACGTGCCTATTTATCAGCTTTAGCACCAACTCAGTCAGAAGATTTTTTTAAGTCAGTCAGTAGTGTTTGGACAGATTCAATAGGTGTAACGGAAAGCCTTACTCATCACTGTATGAAAGAAGGACAATATCAAATAAAAATGATTAGCCTTTTACAGACTCAAGAACAACCATTAAAAGAAGAGGACGTTGCATAATGCTAGCCTTTTCTAATGACCAGTTTGAAACCCTGCAAACGGTTTGGCAAACAGATCAATTGCTAGGTCAGATTCCTGAAGTTTTAAAATATTTAAAAGAACAACACAGCAGTCTTTACGACGAATTGGGTGAAGAAAAAAATAGAGAAAATGTTCATATACGCATTGAAGATGCAGTGCATTACGGCTATACCGACATTGAAGACATTAAACAGCAACTTGATATGCAATATCAAAACCGCTCTATTATATTCACCGAGAAATCTTATCAAGCGTTGTATCAAGCCCAGTGTCTTATACCAAAAGACCGAAATAGTGCGATAGCAGAATTACTTCTTATTCAGCGCTATAGCCCCAAAGCTCATCCCTATATGAAAGCCGATGCCTTGTATCAATCAGGTACAAATGATGCTTTGGAAAATTATATCGCCGTTGAAAATCAAGCAGACTATCAAGAACAAAGCCCATATCGAAGTAATATACATTTAGTAAGGCACAGCCGAATCTACCGACTACTGAGACAATATTTACCAAATGCTGATGGATGGGGAAGTGCTGGCAGTGATTGGAAAAAATCCATGATCACAATTAAAAGTGAAAACTACCACCGCAGAGTCAATCTATCCCCAAACCCCGAGTCAGGTTTAGAATTTAGTTTTGATGAAGAAGATTTACCACAACTTAGAATTTTGATACCCGATAGTTTAGAGCAGAAAGAACAAAGTAAATTAGGGGCGTTGCTACGTGCTTGGACTTTACAGCTATATCCAATAAAAAAAATGAAGCAAGAATTTGAAAGAGGAATAGAAAATGCCTAAAGCAGCAAGACTCGGAGATCTAGGATCAGGGCATGGTTGTTTCCCGCCAAGCCCCGCCATAGAAGGAAGTTCTGATATTATTATCAATGGAAAACCAGCCGTACGTGTAGGGGATGCCTATATTGCACATGGTTGTAATAGCTGTATTCCTCACCCACGAAATGCCGCACAAGGCTCATCCACCGTCAACTTTAATGGGAAACCAGCCGTACGGGTGGGTGATGGAATTAACTGCGGTGGTAAAGCACAAACAGGTTCAGGGAATGTATTCATTGGAGATCAAAGTTGGAATGGGACTATTTCAGAACCGTTTAAGAGTAAACTTCAATTATATGTTACACAAACCCCGGGCAGTAATAACCACCCTTATACGTTTGAGCATTATAAACTGTATAAAGATGGGGGTGTTGTACAAGAAGGTTTAACTAATGAAGATGGCTTGATTGAATATGAATTTGAACCACCTTGGACAAGTGAATTAAAAGTAGAAACTGATATTGGTGATTTTACTTATAAGCCAACTGCACTAATTCCACCAGAAAATGAAGATGGTATTAAACAGCGCCTTGATTTATTAGGTTTCTATGATGAGCCAGAGCTAGGCGATGCGACAATAGAAGGTGGTACACAGCGCTATGAACAGTTTCAGTCAATTTTTGGTAAAGAAATCACGGCAAATTTCGATGAAGAACTCACTAAAATAATCAAACCTTTAATGCCCTAGGTATTTATTATGTCAACACCACCATCCAGAATTTGTGAAGCAAATCCAGCAGTTCAAAGACCTTATGCCACATCAAGCTGGTTTGTTCCTCCTCCTGTTACAAATAAATTTATACGACGAGGTGGCAACGATATAAAATTACTTAATTGTGGGGAAGAATACCTACCTGCTTTTTTAGAGGCAATAAACCATGCGACAGAGACTATTTACATTGCCATTTGGGGATTCGATCCTGATTTGCCTACGGTACTTGATAGCAAAAAAGCAGAAGATAAAATAAAAAATGTATTAGAAAAACAAGCGAAAAAAGGGGTGAAGATAAAAATACTAGTTTGGTATAACAATCTAGCAAATACAAAAAATAGATTATCAGGAGACCAAAGTTATTCTGATTTCTCTTTTTGGTCAGAAATGCAACGCAACCCAGGTTTTGACAATATAGAATTAAAAACCAGAGACATGCCGATGAGTGTCCAAAGTCCTAAAACAAAAGCTGAGTTAAGACATTTACAACAACAAAGGACACAAGCACTAGAAGACAAAAAATATCAAGAATTAGCTAAAATAGAGCAAGCTCGGGCAAAATTAATGGGCTTGGGGTATAACCTCTATAACCTAGAACAACAACGCAAGATAAATGGCATCCAAAGCGTTAATACCGTAATGGAAGAAATTTTTGCAACCCACCATCAAAAAATGATACTGATTGACCACAACCGAGCAGGGCATGAAGTTGGCTTTGTGCAAGGGATAAACTTTTGGCCTAAATATTTTGATAAAACATCACACCCCTACCGAGAGAAAGGTAATCACATACAAGATGTTGGGTTACGTCTAAAAGGTCCTTGCTTGATTGATTTATTTCATAATTTTAAACAGAGTTGGAATGAAACAACAGATTATTTGTACAACGTAGGTCTATTTAAAGACATCAAAGAGCCTGCGCCTAAAATCGCCCCACAAGGGAATCACAATGCTCAAATCCTAAGAACTTGGCGAGAGTCTGATGAGCAAAACATATACAAGTTTTACTTAAATGCACTTAAAAATGTAAACCACTTTATCTATGTAGAAGACCAATACTTTAGAATGCCAGAGTTTGCTAGAGCCTTAAAAAAGCGCGCACAAACCATAAAACAAACCTGTCAAAATAAAAAACTACTACATGTCTTTGTTATTACCAATAAAAATGAGCTAGCAACAGGTGGTGCTGGCGCAAGAGAGGCAATGATTAATGAAATGGGCAGAAAAGACAACACTATCAGCGAAGCCGATAGCTCTAAAGTTGCCCAGCAAAAAAGCCTGATAGATGCCAAAACAAAAGCAGAAATGCAACAAAATGGCGTTATGATACATATTTGCTGTTTAAAAAATGACAGCACAAAATCAGTAAAAGGAAAACAAACAGGGGAAACCTATAACCCTGCCATGCTCTACCCATTACCCACTTACGAATGGACAAGCGAAGTTATTTATGCCGATATTTATGTGCATGCCAAACTCACTATGTTTGACAATGCCTACTTAACGCTAGGTTCTGCCAACTGGAATGAGCGCAGTATGGTCACTGATACCGAACTCAATATAGCGGTTAAATCACATGATGAATTAGCATTAAATTTTCGCGAAAAACTTTGGGGAGAACATTTAAAGGGGCAATGGTACTCTAAAGACTCTGGAAGGAAAACAACCCCAGAAGAATGGTATGAACGTTGGAATGAATTATTACTAAAGAATCTAAGTAATTATCATAAGAAGAAGAAACTAATAATGAATCTATTCCCGCTTTATGAAGATATAGCCGAAGTAAAAAAATCCATATCACAAGGGTTTGGCTAATATGAAATACCTACACTTAATTCTATTGCTTGCCTTATTAACTAGCGCTTGCAATAAGCCCAAAAAAAACCAAATCCCACAGGAGGATGTTATGTATAGCTGGGTTAAAGAAATAAAACAATGCCCCAAAGAGGCAGACTACAGCCCCAAACACCTCGATGCCAAAAGCAAAGAATTATTTACACAGGCGCTATCCTTAGAAAATGAGAATACCTATAAACATGCTGAAAAAATAAAAGCGCTATACGAACAATCCGCTAAATTAGGTAACCCTTTTTCCATGAATAATCTGGTCAATCTACATTACTATGGCTATGGAACAGACATAAAAACAGATGAAAAAAAAGCCCTTTATTGGTCGCAAGAAATCAATAAACTAGGCATCCCCATGGGGGACTATGCCATGGCGCAAGTTTATGAGCTAGGCATAGGTTTACCTGTTGACCATAAAAAGTCCTATGATTTATATAATAAAGCCGCCAAAAAAGGCAACCCCGATGCACAATATATTATTGGTAAAATATTAATTGCTCAATCCAAAAACTACAAAGATGCCTATCGTCTTTGGGAATGTGCGGTTAATAGGGGGCATAAAGCAGCAGCTTTTGAATTAGCACTTAACTATGAAACTGATGATAACTTTGAAAAAGCCTACCACGCCTACCGCAAAGGAGCAAAAATAGGGAGTAAATCCTGTATTAATGCCCTTAAATATGCCTATGCTCATGCTAATAAAGCCCAAACATTTGGTTTAAAAAAAGACCCCGAAAGAGCAAAATGCCTAAGAGACTTAGGTGATCTACTCAAAGAAAACCCAGAACTCACTTTCCCCGACCTTGACAAGCGTTGCCCTGCAAATGTAGACCAGCCTGCCAACAGAGATTAGTGCAATACTCAATTTTTGTGGTTCTTATACTGGTGCTTATTTTTATAGGCATTGGCTATATGTTTGGAAATATTAAGGGGGCAATTATAGGGTTCTTCCTTATGGTTTTTATTATTAGTATCCCTTTTATTTTGTACTTCTGGGAGTTGTCCTGCCAATGCAGTATCTTCTAAGCGAATAATCTATATTATAGTTTAGATTTCTCTCTGTAATACAAATTATAAAGGCAACAAAACTATAGTTTCATTGCTCAATGTGGTAAACTCACTCATATGAAATTCGTATGTGAGGTGAGGTATGTCTGAAATTATTGAACGTAGAAAAGTTGGTGTTTGGTTGAGAGTTTCGACCCAAATGCAAGTAACTGAAACCGATTCACTGGAACATCATCAAGCACGAGCCGAAGCATACTGCCAAGCCAAAGATTGGGATATTGTAGAAACCTATCGTTTTGAAGCAGTTTCAGGAAAGATAGTTTTAAACCACCCTACAGCACAGCAAATGTTAGCTGATATTGAAAGCGGTAAAATAAACACGTTAATATTTTCTTCTCTTTCACGCCTCGCTAGAAATACTCGCCAGCTACTAAAAATCTCTGAAATATTTCAAAAGAATAATGCTTCTCTGGTATCACTAAAAGAATCTATAGACACCGACTCACCAGCAGGGAGACTTTTCTTTACCGTCCTTTCTGCTCTTGCTACTTTTGAAGCAGAGGAAGTTTCAGAGCGTGTTAAAGCATCTATTGAAACTCGGGCAAAGCTTGGTAAATCTTTGGGTGGAGCCGCTCCATATGGGTTCGTTTGGAATGATCAAAAACTTGAACTTGAACCAAAAGAATCAAGTATCAGAAAAGAAATGTTTGAAGTATTTTTAGAAAACAAAAGATACAAAACTACAGCAAGAACTTTAAATGAAAAGGGATACCGCACTCGCAAAGGTGCAAAATTTACCGATGCTTCGGTAAAAAGATTATTGACTGACACAATCGCTAAAGGATTAAAAAGAACAAATTATTCAAAACAAACTCCAGACGGTAATTGGAAAGTTCGCCCCGAAAGTGAATGGATATTCCAAACTGCTCCAAAGATAGTTTCCGAAGAACTATTTGATAAAGTAAACAATATTATTATCACCCAACAATCGAATAAGAAAAAACCAACTCGTCTGCCTGTTCATCCATTTTCTGGACTTGTATTTTGTGGTTGTAAAGAGGGAAGTGAAAAACTAAAAATGAGGGTCTATTCTTCGACAAAAGAAAAATACACTTGCCCTGAATGCCGTAGAAAAATTGTCAAAACTGATCTTGAAAATATATATAAACAACAGTTAAAGAATTTTATTCTTTCACCTAAAAAACTTTCTGCCCATTTAGAAAGTGCTGATAAGACAATTCAAGAGAAACAACAACAATTAGAAATCCTCAGAGACGAACGAGTAAAAGTAAATATTGAATCTAAAAAGCTTTTTGAATTATTCACCAAAGACCAAATCACGGCCGAAGGTTTTGGACGTAACAATAGAGACTATGATATTCGTTTTAACCAACTAGAAAAATCAGTTCCACAACTGCAAGCTGAAATTGATATTTTAAAAAGTCAGGTTTTAGATGATGCTCAAATTTCAGTAGATTCAAAATCACTCTATGAGAAATGGGAAGGTTTTAATAATGACCAAAAGATAGGAGTTATAAAATCTCTAACTGATTCCATTACTGTCTTTGGAAATGAAGTAGAGATAAAGCTCCACTTCATCCCTTCTGTTATAAATAGCGGTAACAAGGCAACGAAACAACAGAAATTCATTGCTGCCACTAATTGAAATTGTGCAGGGTAACTTGCCTGTCTTGCCGCACGTGAAATAGTAATTTCGCCTGTTTCTAGTGGCTCACGCAAAACATCTAAAACTTTTCTATCAAACTCTGTCAGCTCATCTAAAAACAAAACACCGTTGTGTGCTAAAGAAATTTCACCCGGTCGTACTTTTGAACCACCACCTACAAGCGCAACGCCAGATGATGTGTGATGTGGGTCTCGCACAGGGCGTAAGCCCCAGTTTTCAACTTTAAAACCTTGGTCACTGATTGATGCGATGGTTGCTGATTGAAGTGCTTCTTCCTCTGTCATGGGTGGTAAAATGGTTGCCAATCTTGTTGCCAGCATGGTTTTTCCTGTACCTGGTGGCCCTACCATCAGGAGATTTAAATTGCCTGCTGCGGCTATTTCTAGCGCCCTTCTTGCTTGATATTGTCCTTTAACATCGCTTAAATCAGTTTTGTATTGTACTTGTTGATTTTTAAATTCTGATACATGTTCTATAAGCGTCTCAGCGCCAGATAAATGCGCGCAAATCTGTAGTAAATGATTAGCAGAAAAAACAGGCAATGCTTTAATTAGGCTGGCTTCATTGGCATTGTCTTGCGGGACAAATAAACGACGCATTGCTTTATTAACCGCATAAGCTGTTGGCAAAACTCCCTTAACAGGGCGCAGTTGCCCGCTCAAAGATAACTCACCTATAAATTCATAGCTTGCCAAGTTCTTTTCAGCTAACTGTCCCGAGGCTACTAAAATACCCAATGCAATAGGTAAATCAAAACGCCCACCATCTTTAGGAATATCCGCAGGCGCAAGATTGACCGTAATGCGCTTTGCAGGAAACTCAAAATTAGAATTTAAAATTGCCGCACGAACGCGGTCTTTGCTTTCTTTAACGGCAAGTTCGGGTAAACCAACAATACTAAAGCCTGGCAAACCATTGCTTAAGTGGACTTCTACAGTTACTTGTGGCGCATCTATCCCATCATTGGTACGGCTGTAAACTACGGCTAGGTTCATTGTATTATTTACGGGGTTTAGGAGTCGCTAGTTTAGCAAACAAAAAGGAAACAAACCTAGATATGCCTGATAAAAGGTAATTGTTGCTGTTTTAAGTGACTTCTTTGATGAGTTCAATAAACGACACCCCCCCACTTTTGCAAAATCATGTACAATAGATCTACTTTTATAAGGCATTCTTTATTATGGAAATAGGTCTTACCATTCTTGCGGCTCTTGGCGCTCTTTTATTTTTAATGAGCTATTTAGGCTTTGTTGCCGCAGGTTTTAAATATCATTTTGTCACAGGGCTTATCTCTTTATTTCCTGTGATTAATGTTGTCATCATGCCCGCGCTTTGGCGCACTACTGGTCGAAAAGTAATATCTGGGGCTGTTGGCTTAGTGATCGTCGCTGCCAGTTGGTTTTTAGGTGCAGATACTGCTATTCCTAAAGTAATTGCCATGGTTAAAGGTGAAAAGCCTGCTATTACTCAGCCCACTTCTCAGGGCGCAACAGTAGCGCCTAGCATAGTTAGCCAGCCCACTGTTGATGAAAGCAATATGCAGGCGCTACCTAAAAAAGCTCTTTATCGCATGAGCTTTGAGCCTGTCCCATTGAATAAAATACAAACGCTAAAAGATAGGGTGGTTCAAATAGTCACCATAAACGGTGATAAGCTAGAAGGGCGTGTGAGCAATTTAACTGCTGGAAGCATTACAGTATCGGGCAATGAACTACCTATCGCTAATATTAAACAAATTAGTCTGATGGTTAAAAAATCAAACTAGCCTAGTTTAATCAATAATTATGAATTGCTACATCTATCGCAGTAATAAGCAAAAAGGTATGTACCTTTATTTGAATGAGAAAGATGACTTCTCCAAAGTACCAGAGTCGCTTCTTAGTTTATTGGGCGAGATGGATTTCACCTTTGAGTTTGACTTAAGCAAAGAGCGTAAATTGGTTCGTGCTGAAACCGAAGAGGTTTTGCGTATTATGAAAGAGAATGGCTACTTTTTACAAATGCCACCACCTAAGAGTGAGCTACTGGGCCAGAAAGCCAATTAGAAACTTACATTCATGCCAGCCATGCAAAAGTGGGGGGGGGCAAACCCCTAATATATTATTTACAGGCACAAAAAAGCCGCTACCTTGGTAGCGGCTTTTTACTAACTATTATCTGATGACTACTGCGTAGCAATCTCAACAGTAATTGTATCAGAGTATGTTCCAGCAATAACAACAGCCGGTAGTGCTGGTGATGTCATTGTCATGTTTGCTGCAGCTTCGTTACATGTAGCTGCAACATAGTCATTTCCTGCAGATGCTGCTGAATTTGTTACACCTGCGTAAGTGATAGAGTAATCACCTAAGTTAAGTGCGCCATCTGTAGCATGAACTAATTTGTAGTTATTAGCTGAAGCAAAAGTAACTGTACAACTACCCGTAGTGTTTGACTCAAAACCTAAAGTACCTAGTGTAGTTGTTGTGTCATTCACATCAGCTAGAGACAATGGCGTTACTGCATTGCCAGAAAGACTTCCAACAAGGTTTACGTAAGCATCTTTTGTTACATTGATTTCAATAGTTGTTGAATCTGTTGCTGCGATAGCCATTGAGCTAGTTGCTAAAAGAACAGCAGATGCGATTAGGTGTTTAGTGAATTTCATTTCTTATTTTTCCTATTTTTTATATAAAGGGTTTGTTATTAAAAAGGTTGATCTTGATAATTTTTATATGTCGACCTTGTTGAACATAATAGTTTTTTTTAGCTGAACGCTTCCTGAATACACCTTAATCACAGCTACCGATTGTCGGCTGGTATAAAAAATCACAAGCCTGATTATTATGGTTAATAACAAGATGCTTTCTAATTTATACCAGGACTACCTTTTGTCTTCGTTAAGCTAATATTCAGCTTGCGCAGATGATAATGCTGGAAAAATAAGCAAAATAATTAAACAAAAAACAAGCTGAAATAAAAATGATAAGTGTTAAATATTTAATTGCATCAAGTATTCTATGCGCATCAGCTGTAGAGGTATTTGCCGAGGTAGATACAACTCAAATAGACATAAATGTAACGCATGTTCCCTATGTAAAGCTTATTGGTACCGCTCCTGGCAGTTCTAGATATTACGGTAATAATGATATTGCTAACTGGATTTTCCCTAGCATTGTAGACCTTGGCACACTAGGGCTTGAGACTAATGTAGGTGGGGACTGCGATATTAATTTTTCAACGCTGAATAACTTTGATCTACTTCATACGGTTAGCAATAACAGCTTAACAAAGTATAAAATCATCTATAAATCTCAAGATTTTAGTCAAACTAGTAATCCAATATTAACATTACCTTGTGACTCTGTACCCACGATAATTGAATTTTCACCCACACAGATTGTTTGGGGGAATTTGTTTCCTGCTAACTGGATTGAAGCAGGCGTATACAGTGACACGGTTACTGTAGTTGTTACTACACAATAAGCTAAACACTTAAAATTTCTTTTCTTTAAAGCAGAGGACACCCCTCCACTTTTGCATAGGCTTTTTATTCTATGATTTTCAAATCCCCTACATCATGCACTCTACCTTTTAGATCAGGCACAGCTACATAAATAGTTTGCATATCAGGATAATCAAATAGCTCTAATTTATACTTGCCCGCAGGGATTGATGTGATACG
>JAUTBQ010143957.1:0-14958 GCA_032361185.1 Lepetodrilus ovalis | reverse complement strand
TTTGTTGTGTGTCCTAATGTTTTAGGAAGTTGCTATGGCACAACCGGACCAACGAGTATGAATGGAAAAACCGGAGAGCCATACAATATGTTGCTACCGGAAATAACAATTAGAGATATGGTTAAGCTACAAAATAAAATGTTAGAATTTCTTGGTATAAGGAAAATCAAACTTGCGGTTGGTGGTTCTTTGGGAGGAATGCAAGTTTTGGAATGGGCAATTATGTACGGCAAAATGATAGAAAATATTTTACCACTTGGAACTTCTGTTGCACATTCGCCTTGGGCAATTGGTTTGAATGAAGCTTCACGAAATGCAATAATAAATGACCCGACTTGGAATAACGGAAATTATACAGAGCAACCGGAACAAGGAATAAGTCTTGCTCGTAAAATTGCAATGCTAAGTTATAGAAGTTATGAATCGTTTAATAAAAAGTTTGGTAGAAGAGTTTCTGAAAAAGAAAATAATTTTGAAGTTGAAAATTATCTTAATTATCAAGGTACAAAACTCACTAAACGTTTTGATGCAAACAGCTATTTATATTTAAGCAAAGCAATGGATTTGCACGATGTTGGAAAAGGGCGAGGTGGAGCAAAAGAAGTACTTAACAAAATTAGTTGTAAAACAACTTGTGTAGGAATTTCTTCAGATATACTATATCCACCAGAAGAGCAAAAGGAAATTGCAGAAAATATTCCTAATGCAAATTACGTAGAAATAAATTCTCCACACGGACACGATGCTTTTCTTATTGAGTTTGAACAGTTAGAAGATATAATAAAAAACATTTTGGAATAGAATAAATTTGTGCAACGTTATACATCTTAATTATGTTTATGCACGTAACCTAGACTTATGGAAAAGCAGTTCCATTTTTTTTGCTCCGTTTTTGTAGAAGATAAAACTTGGCTTTAATAATATAAAGCACTTGTTATTTTCATAACGTATTCCGTTATATACATAACGTCCATTCTTTTAAAACCCTTCATTTTAACCTAAAATCAAATTGGCACGCTGCTTGCATATCACTTTTGCAAATAACAAAAGGAGCTAAAATGCAAGAAGCAAAAAAATTAGAACACATGAGTGAATACATTTCACTTGACGAACTAACTCAAAAACTATTCTTAAATGATTTCCAAATTGATAACCCTGCTCTATACTCAAAAATATCTAAAATTGAATCAGACTTTCAACGTAATCAAGAAATGAAAAAAATAATTGATATTGGAGCCTTTGTAAAAAGCAAGGTTGAAATGGTAATGGATACAGATTACCTAGACTTAAGAGTAAAGAAAATGACAGACACATTTGATTCTGGTATCAATAATGCTCAAACACAAATACTTAAATTAGTTCAAGATAATTTTGATCCTAACGAATCTAAATCCTACACAAGCAAAATTAATGAATTTTTCGAATCAAAAAAGAAAGAGATAACTGATTCATTCACGGCAGCAACAAAAGAGCTAAATGAGAATAAGGATTTAATTAAAAATACTATAGATGAAAACTTTAATCCTGATCTTAAAACAAGTTACACATCAAAAATTCTAGATGTCTTGAATGACTTTAACTCAAGCTTACAAGATGTTTTTAATTTTACTAAGGAAGGAAGTATTTCACATCAACTTAAAACTTTATTAAATGATAATCTTGGTAATGATGGGCAATTTATAAAAGCAATAGAGAAGAAGCTATCTTTTGACATTCCGGGAAGTACTATAAATCTTTTGCAGAAAAATATTACAACACAATTTGAAGATATAAAAAAAGAGCTTGAAATTATTAAGCAAGGTGCATCTCTTGAAAAAGAAGCTAACTTAAAATCTACTCAAAAGGGTTATGATTTTGAAGACATTTTATTTAATAAATTAGAAGAATTTGCAGCAACAAATGGAGATATTGTTGAGGACGTTAGCAAAGTAGCCGGTGCAGTTACAAGTAGCAAAAAAGGTGATTTTATCTATACGGTAAAAAGGCTCAATAAGGTGATAGCTATTGAAGCAAAAAACCGGAATGATGAAGCGACACCGGCAGCTCTAATTAAAATTATGGAGGTAACTAAATTAAATAGAAAAGCAGACTATGTTATTTATATAGTTGCTGATGAATCTCAACTACATAAACAAATTGCTTCTTTTCAAGAATATACAAATGACAAACTAATAACTCATTTTGATTTATGGCAAGTAGCATTAAAAGTTTCTATCTCTCGTTTATTACTTGAGAATTCAGAACTTGGCAGTATAGACAAAACTGAAGTTGAACGTGAGATTAATTCTATTGAAGCATCCATAAAATCATTCAAGAGTATTAAAACAGCAGCAACAAATATTCGAAAGGAAGCAGATAAAGTTACAAATCAAGCTGATGAAATTAAGAGCCAAATAAGTAGTTCTTTAGAAAGTCTAAATCATTTGTTATTTTAATTAATTGTCTAATAGATTATGTTTGAAATAATGCCAAATAGCAATTTTAAGTTTATTGAGAATAAATTACCTGAGTTAGCCGCTGTAGGACATTTAGCTGAACAGTATTGTTTTGCCGATCCTCAATCTGCTGCTGTTAAGCTTAGAACATTTGCAGAGTTATTTGTTGACATAATTTATACCATTCATAATTTCGATAGAGAGTTAGAAGATGATTCTTTATTTGTATTATTAAAGAATCCAAATTTCTGTACAAATGTTCCTAAGCCTATACTCAATATGCTTCATTCGCTAAGGGTTAATGGTAATAAAGGTGCACACGGTCAATCTCTCTCAAATGAAAATATTTTAGAGCTTCTAAAACAAACCTATGATTTAAGTAAATGGATATTCGGTACTTATTTAAATGGAGATATTAATTCTGTTCCAAATTTCAATGAACCGGATTTTATTGATATTGATCAACTTCGGAATGAGAAGTTTGAAATAAAGAAAAAATTATTTGAGCGAGAAGAAGAGCTTAACAAAGCTCTTGCCGAACTGGAAGAACAGAAAAGTAAATATTACAAAGCTGCAGAGAATGGAGATGAGATTCAAGAATTCATTGATAAGGGACAGAATATATCCAATGAATTACAGTTTTCTGAAGCACAAACTCGTAGGCTACTTATTGATGATATGATATCTTCGGTCGGTTGGAATATTGGAGCTAACCAAACCAATACAGAAGAAGTGAAACAAGAACTGGAAGTTTTACATCAACCTACTGATTCCGGCATTGGTTATGCAGACTATGTTTTAATGGATGATAGTGGAAAACCCCTTGCTGTTATTGAAGCGAAAAAGACTTCGGTAGAACCATCACGTGGTAAAAAGCAAGCAGAACTTTATGCTAACGGACTTGAAAAAATGTTCGATCAACGTCCTGTTATTTTTTACACAAATGGATATGAAACTTATATTTGGAATGACGCAGCTAATGAACCACCTCGTAAAATTTACGGTTTTTATTCAAAGGATAGTTTACAATTTATTTTACATCAACGTACCGGAGCTGAAAAAGCTTCCGAATTAAAAATAAATTACGACATAACAAACAGACCATACCAAATAGAAGCTATAAAACGTATAGTAGAAAAGTTTGAAAGGAAAAGAAGAAAAGCTCTTGTAGTACAAGCAACCGGAACCGGTAAAACCCGTGTAGCTATATCTCTTGTTGAACTACTGATGCGTGCCAATATTGTAAAAAGGGTTCTATTCCTTTGCGATAGAAGAGAATTACGTAAGCAAGCAAAAAATACCTTTAAAGAATTTATCCCTCACGCACCATTAACAATTCTTAATTATAATTCAGCAAATGATAGAGATAAAAGAATTTATCTTGCTACCTATCCTGCAATGAATAAATATTTTCAAACTTTTGATGTTGGCTTCTTTGATCTTATTATTGCAGATGAATCACATCGCAGTATTTATAAAGTTTACAAAGATATGTTTACTTATTTTGATTCTTATCAAATAGGGCTTACCGCAACGCCGGTTGATTACGTTAATAGAAATACATATTCAATATTTGATTGCAAACCTCAAGACCCAACTGCTCATTATAGTTATGAAGAAGCTGTAACAAATGATCCTCCGTATCTATCTAAATTTGAAGTCTTTAGTGTAACAACACAATTTTTGCGTGATGGAATTAAGTATTCGCAAATGAATAAAGAACAACAAGAGCAGTTAGAGGAACAAGTTGGTGAGGTTGCAGAAGATTTTGATTATGAATCAACAAAAGTTGATAACTATATTTTCAACAAAGGTACTAATCGTGAAATTATAAGAAACCTAATGGAGAATGGAATTAAATTCTCTGATGGTAAACTTGGTAAAACTATCATCTTTGCTCGTAACCATAAACACGCTGTTATGCTTGAGGAGCAATTCAACGAAATGTATCCGCAATACGGAGGTAAGTTTTGTCAAGTTATTGATAATTACGATCCGCGAGCTGAAGAACTTATTGACGACCTTAAAGGAATTGGTAATAATAAAAATTTAACTATTGCCATTTCTGTTGATATGCTGGATACCGGTATAGACATCCCTGAATTACTTAATCTTGTTTTTGCTAAACCGGTAAAATCTTTTGTTAAATTTTGGCAAATGATTGGAAGAGGAACAAGGCTTTCCACTAATTTATTTAGCAATGGAAATGATAAAACCGAATTTAGAATATTTGACCATTGGGGAAATTTTGAATGGTTTGATTTCTATTATAAACAAGTTGATCCAACAAAATCTAAAGCTCTAATGCAGCGTTTGTTTGAAGAACGAATCTCTTTGGCAGATAACGCGCTTAAAAAATTTGAGAAAGAAGTTTTTAAACTTGCAACTGATTTAATTATTAAAGACATTATAACACTTGCTAATAATGAATCAATCTCTGTAAAAGAGAATATAAAAGTAATTAAACAGCTTGAAGTTGAAGGAGTAATTAAAAACTTTTCCGCAGATACAAAAACACAACTACTCAGTACAATTTCTCCATTAATGGAGTGGGTTAATATCCACGGTAATAAAGAAGCATATTTTTTTGATTTAGATGTAACAAAAATTCAAAATACTCTTCTGTTAAAGAGTGGAAATTTTAATGACCTAAAAGACAGACTACTTGCTAAGATTAATTCTTTAACTAAAAACATTAATCAAGTAAAAGAAAAATCGGAAACAATTAAATTAGTATTAAATGATAATTTTTGGGAAAATCTTTCTGTTGAATCTCTCGAAAATATTCGTCTTGAATTACGCTCTATTATGAAATTTCACGATGTAGTTACTCCGCCCCAACCAACAAAACCAATAATTGACATTGAAGATGGAGATGTTGAGTATAACGAATATACGCCCAAGAACAAAGGGCTTGAGATGGTTAAGTACAAAGAACGTGTTGATGATGTACTTAACCGACTTTTTGATGAGAGCATTACTTTACAAAAAATTAAAGCCGGTAACTCTGTAAATGAAAAAGATA
Organism: Lepetodrilus ovalis; assembly: GCA_032361185.1. NCBI lineage: Eukaryota > Metazoa > Mollusca > Gastropoda > Lepetellida > Lepetodrilidae > Lepetodrilus > Lepetodrilus ovalis. Next base: position 9,498 of record JAUTBQ010143957.1, on the reverse strand, counting down.
TTCAAGAGCTTATCTCTCTTGTGCTTACACAACATCCGGATTTAAACTTAGAACTGCTTCAAGAATTTTATCCCGAAACTGTGGGACATCTTGATCTTGCAATACGCCGTATTATTGGACTTGATGCAAAATACCTTGATAACCAATTCACAAAGTTTATTCATAATCAGCCAAAATTAACGGCTACACAAATACAATTCATTCAAATGCTTAAAAAACATATTTCACAATATGGAACACTTACTATAGAAACACTTTTTAATCCACCATTTACAAACATACATTCCGAGGGTGTTTATGGTGTGTTTAACAACGAAAAACAAGCAGATCAAATTATTAACATTGTTAAGGATATTACTTATCCCTACGGAACACAACCTAACTTAGAAACGGAATAAATCAATATGACATTTGAAGAAATTAGATCTAAAATAAATAAATTATGGGAACAGTTTTGGACAGGCGGAATTACAAATCCCTTTACTGTTATTGAGCAAATTACATTTTTAATGTTTGCTAAAATGCTTGATATAAAAGAAAGCACAAACGAGAAAAAATTTCAAAAACTAGGTAAAAAAAACCCTAACCCAATATTTAGACCAAACGAACAGCATCTCCGTTGGAAAAACTTAATGCAGCAAACTGATGCTGAAGCTTTGCTTAAAATTGTTAGGGACGAAGTATTTCCACACTTTAAGTCTGCAATAAAAAACGGCTCTACATTTTCCGAATATATGAAAGATGCACAGTTAATGATAGTAAAGCCAAGTTTGCTAATCTCTGCAATTGAAGTAATTGACGATCTTCCTTTAGAAAGAGGAGATACAAAAGGAGACCTTTACGAATACTTACTTAGCAAGCTGCAAACTTCTGGCATTGCCGGGCAGTTCCGTACACCACGCCACATTATTGAAATGATGGTTACTATTATGAACCCAAAACCGACAGAGCTTATCTGCGATCCGGCTTGCGGAACCGGCGGGTTTTTAGTTGGAACAATGGAATACTTAAACAAAAAATTTACTTCGCCGGAGTTGGTGGAAACAAGGGAAGACGGTACTAAGTTTTATCCGGGCGATTTACTTTTTGAGTATAACGAACATATACAAAATAAATTAATTACCGGTTTCGATTTTGATGCTACAATGTTACGTATTGCTGCAATGAACTTACTTCTGCACGGAGTTGATAATCCGCAAATACATAACCAAGATACACTTAGCGGTAAGTTTATTGAACGTTACCCGCAACTTGCAATAGAGCATTTTAATGTTATACTTGCAAACCCGCCATTTAAAGGTAGTTTAGATTACGAAGATGTAGAGCCTTCTCTTATTGGTAAAGTAAAAACAAAAAAGACAGAACTGCTTTTTAATTTTCTTTTTTTGCGTATGCTAAAACTTGGTGGAAGGGCTGCTGTTATTGTCCCGGATGGAGTTTTATTCGGTGCTTCTAAAGCTCACGTTGCTTTACGTAAAGAGTTAATAGAAAACAACCAGCTTGAAGGTGTTATATCTTTGCCAAGCGGTGTGTTTAAACCTTATGCCGGTGTTAGCACTGCAATTTTAATTTTTACAAAGGGTGGTAAAACTAAGGATGTTTGGTACTATAATCTTGAAAATGACGGTCTATCTCTTGACGATAAGAGAACTAAAATTGACAAGAACGATATACCCGACCTACTTGAAAAATGGAAGGAACGAAACCCTAAAAAAGATAACGACAGAAAAGCAAAAGCATTCTTTGTACCGAAAGAAGATATTGTTGAAAACAAATATGATTTGAGTATTAGCAGATATAAAGAGATTGAATATGAAGAGGTTGAGTATGAGAAACCAAAAGAGATAATAAAAAAAATTAATGGATTAGAAAATAAAATAGTTGATATACTTATGGAATTAAATGATAACTAAATCTATAATTGAAAAACAAAAAACTATTAAACCACTTAGTGAGATTGTAGAGTTCCTTGATCATTTAAGAAAGCCTGTTAGGCAAGATCAAAGAGGGAAAGGGAATTATCCATATTATGGTGCTAATGGTCAACAAGGAAATATTAACGACTATATTTTTAATGAACCATTGATTTTGCTTGCAGAAGATGGTGGAAATTTTGGAGATCCAACAAGAACAATTTCTTATCAAGTGGATGGGAAATATTGGGTTAATAATCACGCTCACGTTCTCAGAGTCAAAAAAGGGAATAATATAAATTATATAAATTATCATCTTAGCCACTATGATGTACGACCATTCATTAATGGTGCTACAAGAAGTAAGTTAAATAAAAGTCAAGCAGAGAAAATTCTTTTGTTCACTCCCAATGAAAACGAACAAAAACGCATTGCCTTCCTCCTCAATAAAGCAGACACCATACGCAAAAAGAGACGAGAAACAATACGCCTTGCAGATGAATTCCTCCGCTCCACTTTTTTAGATATGTTTGGAGACCCGGTGTTGAATAAGAAAGGTTGGAGGGAATTACCTTTTAAAAAGCTTGCTACAGATGACAAAAATTCTATAAGAAGAGGACCTTTTGGAAGCTCGTTAAAGAAGGATATGTTTATTGAGAAAGGCTATTTAATCTATGAACAATATCACGCACTTAATAAAGATTTTAGTTATAGACGCTATTTTATTGATGAAAGAAAATTTAATGAATTAATAGCTTTTAAAGTTGTTCCTGGTGATATTATTATAAGTTGTTCGGGCGTTTATTTAGGTAAATTAGCTGAAGTACCAAAAGATGCACCGATTGGAATTATCAATCAAGCACTATTAAAAATTACATTAGATAATAATATAATAAACAACAAGTACTTCCTATTTATCTTTAGTGATAACAATATGCAACATAAGATGCTTGGACAACAGCGAGGAAGTGGAATACCCAATTTCCCACCAATGAGTGTTGTAAATGAGTTTTCTTTCCCAGTTCCCCCAATCGAACTCCAAAACAAATTTGCAGAGATAGTAGAAAAAACAGAGAAGCTAAAAGAAAAATATGAAGAAAGTTTACAAGAATCAGAAAACCTATTTAACTCGCTAATGCAAAGAGCATTTAAAGGAGAATTGTAGCGTAGATTGCTTGCAATCTGCAGAACAAAACAAAAAGAACAGATATACCAACTACTGTAAATGAAATAAATATTTAAGGTGTAGTATGTTAAAAGAAATAAGTTTTACAGGTTTCAAAGGAAACTTTGTTGGCAAGGTTGAACTAAAACCTATCACAATGCTATTTGGGGCAAACAGTGCCGGCAAGAGTAGTATTATTCAAGTTCTTCATTACATAAAAGAAATCTTAGACCGTAAAAATTATTCTCCCCGTGGTACTAAGTTTGGGGGAACTGCAATAGACTTAGGAGGTTTTAAGAACTTTGTTTCTAACCATAACCTCAATACTCCAATAATTATTGACTTAGAATTTGATTTATCCAAAAGAGATTTACCCGGCGCACAAGAAGCTGTAACTAATAGAGAAGATATTGATCCTTTTTCAGAGTTTAGCAACAAGGTAAATACGGCTTCACTTTCTATTAATATTCAATGGATTGAGAAACTTAATAGAGCAGAAGCAACATATTATAGTATTAAAATAAATGGTGAACCCTTTATTTCTATTAGTCTTGATTATGATAGCCCCCAAAATTTACACGCATATATTTCTGACATTAATTTCGAACATAATTTAATAACCGAAATCGATACCTTCTCTTATCAACCTGAAATGTTTCTTAGTGCAATAGGTTTAGATTCTGAAATGTTAGAGAGCGGAAATTTTAGAATAAATTTCAAAGATAATTCATCAGTTATCCCGAATTTAAATAGAGATTTTTTATTTGAAGCTAATGTAGGCACATTAGAAGATTTAGATTGGTTTGAAGATGCAGAAACATCTATTGAGCTACATGATAATGCACAAAGAATGTTAACCATTTTCCAAAAAGTAACAACAAGTGTTGGTTTGCTTGCAAAAGAAGAGCTGGAAAGATTTAGATATATTGGCCCAATAAGAGAAATACCACCGCGTAATTTTGAAGCCCATTTTGAAGATGAAATAGAAAGATGGTCAAATGGTTTAGCTGCTTGGGATTTAATTCTAAAGAAAAAAATAGATTTCAAATTGCTTAATTCTTGGTTAGAGAAACTAAAAATAAAATACAAATTTTTACCAAAGGAAGATTTATCTCAATTAACAATAGACGAACTAACCCACATTCATGAAACTTCTCAAGAAGAACTATTGAAGAAAATACAAGAGCTATTTGAAACTTCTGATACCGATTCTCCATTATTCCAAAGTAGTGCAGAGTTTAATGTTTACAAAGAAATTAAAGATAATTTTGAAAGATTAGAAAAAGCTGTCAAAACAAAAATATCAGATAATTCTGAAATGATATTAGTTGAGAATAAAAATAAAATTGAAGTAAAACCGCATGATGTTGGAATTGGGATTTCTCAAGTATTACCAATTATAATAGCAGTGTTAACTCAAAAAAATCCAATTCTTGCTATTGAGCAACCGGAGCTTCATATCCACCCAGCTCTGCAAGTAGAATTAGCAGATCTTTTTATTTCAGCAATAAATAAAAACCCTGAAGCAGTATATCTAATTGAAACTCATAGCGAACATTTTATTTTAAGACTATTAAGACGTATCGAAGAAACCACCAAGAAAAAAATGAAAGACCCAAGCCTAAGTCTTACAAAAGAAAAATTAAATGTATTATTTATTGAAAGTGATAAATATGGTTTGGGTATAAAAAAATTACCAATTGATGATACCGGAGAATTTATAGAGGAATGGCCTGGTGGTTTTTTTGAAGAACGTGCTGAGGAGTTATTTCCTGATGATTAATATTTATACTGTCGATCCAAATAGTCTTAATTCCATGGATAACCTTAGTGAAATTATTGAGCATTTTGGCATTGAAAAATTTCGTTTGATTTGGAAATTTCCGATTCATTGGAATACCTTGATTAAAGAAGTTTTTAGAACAAACTTTAAGAATAGAGAACGTATTAGAGCATACAGTAAACTTGAGAAAATAAGAAAGTATATTATTGAAATTCCTCCAAAGTTAGTTGATAATGAATCGGATATAAATCTTATTACTTGGTTTCCTAAAGCTGATGAATTATATCATAGGAAAAAGTATACTGGAATAATCTCTAATAAAAATCCAGAAACTAAAGGATACATAGGCAAAATCAACGAACTAGACAATTGGTTGATCTTTAATAATCAAGACTCATATCGATTGAAAAGAATTGATGTTGAAATGGCCAAAGCTATTTCTCCACTTTTGTATTCAAGTAATGAAATTCATTTTGTTGATAGGTATTTTCATTTCTTGAAAGATCATCATATCAGGCCATTAAAAGAATTCATAAAAAAAATCTTTAATGATCTTCGTGAAAGTGACATAACTACAATTTGTTATCACACTGGTGATTCTGTTCTAACCGACAATATTGAAACAACTCTTCAAAGAGAATTAAAGAATCTTATTCCCAAAGGGATTACATTTAAAGTTATTAGATGGACGGATAATAAATTACATAATCGATTTATCTTAACAAATATTGGTGGCATTATATTTCAACATGGATTAAGTGATTGGGGCAATGGGAATAGCATCGAATTTGATGATATAACACCTCTTCCTGCAGATGCATGTAGAGCTAAAAATGCTGATGGTTGTAAACCGTTTATGGAATATTATTTAAATAATGAATATTCAGAAATAATAGAGTTTTAAAAATGATATACTTTTCATTTATAGGTAATCATGATTTGGTATCTCCAAGTTCAAAAGAACATGGTGCTTTTTTCAATATCTACAAGAACTATAAGAGTAGCATAGAGAAGGTCTTTGTCTTTGTTTCCGGTTCAAATTCAAACGTGGATTACAACAAAATTGCCAAACAGAATATTGAGCTAATTAGACAAATTAACAATGATGTAAAAATTAATATTATAGAAATTGATTTCCCTAATCCTGTTGATTATGACTTAGTCTATCCCGCCATGCTAGACCATCTGTTGAATATTATTGATGAGCATAAACTTCAAAAAGAAAAAAAGATAATCAATATTACATCAGGTACGCCAACAATGTCTGCATGTTGGATGCTTCTAGCAAAGTCCTCGCTTATAAAAAATGCAAAACTTGTACAATCATCAGAAAAAAAATATGCTCAAGATGGACAAACAGTTCACGAAGTAAATTTTGAGATTGATGATTTCCCTAAAATAGTAGCTCCGGATGCTATGAAAAGAAAACTAACAATTTTATCTAGGGCGAATAAAGAATTAAAGAAACAGTTAAATATTGAAAAACTGAATAAGGAGGTTTCTAATCTTATTGGTAGTTCCAGACAAATTCTTGAAATTAAAGATCAGATACTTAATGATATAGATTCTAAAACCCATGTATTAATTTTAGGTGAAAGAGGAACAGGAAAAGAAGTAGTTGCTAATGCTATCTGGAACAAATACCATAATCCAAAAGATGAAAAACTAACCATCATAGATTGCAGCACAATATCTACAGAGCTTGCTGCATCGGAACTATTCGGTCATGTTAAAGGTGCATTTACAGGAGCTTCAGAAGAGAAGAAAGGACTTCTTGAAGAGTATAAAGATAAAATAATTTTTCTTGATGAAATTGGCAATCTTTCCCTTGAAGCGCAAGCAAATTTGTTACGGGTTCTAACACATGGAGAATATAGAAAAGTTGGTTCTACAAAAGTTAGTAAAATAAATATTCAAATAATTGCGGCAACAAACAAAAATGTTGATGATGAAACAATTTTTGCACAAGATATCAAAGATAGATTTGATGAAATTATTTTTCTTCCTTCATTAAAAGAAAGAAAGGATGACATTCCATTATTAGTTCAGCACTTCTTAGATTTTCATACAAAAGCTCAACACATTCCAAGTCCAGTTCAGTTAGATTCTAAAATTATAAATACTATGATAAACTACAGTTGGCCTGGAAATATAAGGGATTTGGAAAAATTTATTCGTCGTTTATTACGTCGCTTTAATATTGGCGGTAAAATATCATATACTGATTTACCAAGTAAATTTATAAGTTCTATTTTAGATGATGATGATCTGGATATTTTTCTGCCACCGCTACCACTTGCAATAGCATTACAAGACTATATACGCAAAATTATAGATAAAGCACGAAGCATTGCAAAAAGTAAAAGCGAAGTTGATAGACTACTTAAACAGAAAAATGGTGCTGAAAGACAGAGATTATATCAAGAAAAGAATAGATAATTGGATATTGAAAATTCCTTGTTGGAAATTGGAGATTCAATAAGTTCTATTTGTTATGAATGCTGTTATAAATAGCCGAATAATCCAAATTACCTTCCCCGTTTTCAAGTGAGTTAATGATTATTTTGCGTATTCCTTTTAGCACATTAGTATTTATCTTCTTATCTGCAAACTCGTGAAGCATTAGTTCTAAATCCTTTAGTAAATGTTTTACCGGAAAATTTGGATTCTCAAAATTTCGTTCTAACATCTTTGGTAATTTCTTATCGAATGTTGGAGCGTACAAAGCACTCTCTCTCAAAATTTCCATAAACTGCTCTACATCTAAATTGTTTTCTCTCACGTAACCAAGACTCATAGAAAAAGCAGCAGTTTCAGAAATTATTAATTGGTTAAGAGCAAGCTTCATTGCAGATGCTTTCCCAACCTCTCCAATATGTAGAATTTTATTTCCTAAAGCAGAAAAGAGATTATTCCATTTTGAAAATTGCTTTTCTGTACTCCCAACTAAAATAATTAGCTCACCTTTTCTTATTTGTGGAATGCTTCCTAAAATGGGAGCTTCTAAATATTCACCTCTAAGTTTTTCAATTCGTTTTTGTAACTCTAAAGATTCACTTGGAGCAATTGTACTCATTTGAATAAATGTTTTACCATCAAGCTGATTTATTCCACAGTCTAAAATTAACTCAACAAAAGAATCAAAATCCGAAAGCATTGATATTATTACATCAGAGTCATTAATCAATTCCGGAATATCAGAATAAAATTTTGCTCCATTTTTAATAAGATTCTCAGCTTTAGATTTTGTTCTGTTATAAATTCTTAAATCATAATTTGCAGAAATAAGTTTTTCAACAGTTGGATTTCCTATAAGTCCCGTACCTAAAAGTGCAACTCTCATTTTTTATTCCTAGCTAAATTTATTAAATCTAATTCAACTAACTCTTCACAGAAAAAAGGTTCACCATACTCTCTGCCAATTTTGAAACCAAAAGTTTTAGCTCTTGCTTCCAAATATTTTATAAATTCCGGATTACTTATAAATGTTTTAGGGTCTTTGGTCTTTACTCCTTCAACGTGGAATTGAGTTCTGTAAGCACGGACAGATTTCATTTTTGTTTCGTAAGTTTCAGAAATATCAACTACAAAAGATGGAGAAAACTCGTAAGTTTGCATGTAATAATAAAGTTTATTTGGTCTATATGCTTTTTGAAGTTTTCCATTAAATTTTGTTTTAACTTTTTGTAAACCACTTTTGAACATTGCACGTTTAACAATTTTGCTCGTTTCAATATGATCTGGATGTCTATCGTTAAAATACGGTGCAAAAATTATTTTGGGTTTATATTTCCTAATTGCAGTAATAACTTTGGTCGTATATTTTTCATTAACAAATATTTGACCATCGGGGAAAGAAAAATTTTCTCTTAAAGATATTCCTAATATTTTAGATGCATTATCTGCCTCTTCTTTTCTTGTTTTTATTGTTCCTCGTGTTCCAAGTTCACCTTTTGTAAAGTCAATTATTCCAACAGATAAATTATTGCCGGTTAGTTTTGCAATTGTTCCACCCATTGCTAATTCAGCATCATCCGGATGTGCTGCAAAGACTAAAACATCTAAGTTCATAAATATCCTTGTCCTAAAATTATAGTAAGAATTTTATTGAATAATTCAAGTGTGTATTTATTTAACGGAAGTCATACTGAGCGGAGTGGAAGTAGGAATAACTGAAAGATTTAAATTTAGTTAAATATTTGGATGCTTCAACTCCACACAGTATGACAAATAGAAATATTTCTAACATTACAATTTATGAAAAATAGAATTTATAAATTCGAAATAATTATATTTACAAAACGAAAATAAATTAGTGAGTAAATATTGGAATTTGAAGCTGTAATTGGTCTGGAAGTACACGCACAATTAAATACAAAAACAAAAATATTTTGTGGATGTTCAACAAAGTTTGGAAATAATCCGAATGAAAATGTTTGTCCGGTTTGTTTAGGACATCCTGGAGTTTTACCTGTGCTAAATAAAAAAGTTGTTGAATACGCTACTATGATGGGACTGGCAACCAATTGTACAATAAATGAAAAAAATATTTTTGCAAGAAAAAATTACTTCTATCCTGATTTACCAAAAGGATACCAAACATCTCAATTTGAACTACCAATTTGTGAATTTGGGTA